>JAXGGA010005496.1:0-77756 GCA_038373865.1 Uloborus plumipes
TCTTGTTGTATCAGGTTTCTATGGAGTAAGCTAAGTGATTTTGTAGGGCACGGATTAATTGGAGTTTACTTTACGGTTAACAGCATTAAGTGTAGTAATCAAGCGGTAAAAGTGATTATATCTAAGTCTTGAGATCCTGCTATCATCTCCCAGCCAGTTTTAATTATCTACTTTTTTTTAGAATTTTCAAGATTTAAACATAAAAGGAAGATGAAACGTAGAGCTATGCAAAAAAAAATCATATTTGAGGAACGGTAAAAATATTGTTCCTTAAACGTGAAGTAATTGTTTTGTATATACATACAAAATATTGATAATCAGAAAAGTAGTCTAACCAATTAAGAAAAACTGATTTAATTTATTATTTTAACTTATTTTGCTTTTAGGCTTTTTTTAAAGTTTTATTTCCTATTAAAAGAGCTGGAAATTTGTCTTAGTTGTTCTGCCGCTAGAAAGTAAATGCTTTATGCAGTATCCATTCTTTTTACTTTTTGTTTTTTTAAAAGCTGAAATTCAGATATATTCTTTAAAAACAATTCAAAATATTTAAGATATCAGGTAAAAATAATCGTGCCAAAGAAAAAAATTGGAACCATCCAAATATATAGACACAACCGTAATTTCTACTTTAAGAGGGTCAGCTCTGTAGATCAATACTTCGGACCAATAATTTATAAGATTTATATTCTGGGATAAAATGGTAGTTTTTGTGACTTCTAGGCGCTATTCTTGCTCTTTCTTACATGTAAAAATAGTGGAGGCTGTCTCCTAATCCATTTGCTTAAAGGAAGTCCACGAACAAGAACTGCCTATTTGGAGCATTATTTATTACAATTATTCAAATTGACCTCAAACATCTATATTTTGACCATAGGTCATAGGTTTCCTTCAAATTGGGTAGTGAAGAGCGTAGTAAATACATTTTATTATATTTACTTAACGAGTTTTGAAAAATTTTGTGTTATTTAGAAAAATATACACTACAAAAAATGAACTGTTATTTCAGCATTATAATACTGGCAGCCGAGGTTCCAATTTAAAACTGTAAAATACACAGTGATAAACTAAAACTAGCAGTTTTACAGTTTATTGCAGTAAAATTTAATGGTATTATGCTGTAAAAACAACAGTAGGGGAAGACCGCCTATATTGGACCCCCTAAGAACAGGAGGCCTGTGTCGCTCAATGTGAAGCAAAACAGAAATACAAAATAGGGCATCGCAAGCTAAGTTTAATCAGGAACCGCCCTATGAGCTTATATTTTCTAAAAATATGGAAATTATTTAAAAAAAAATTATCTTACAAAAAGTTGCAAAAGTCCAATTTAGGAATATATGCGCCTATTTTGAACCATGCGCTTCCTAAATTGGACCGTACCAGGAAATCATAGAATAATTTATATTTGAACTATACATCTTTTTTCCAGGATTTGCAATGGAGTTTCTTTTGCTTCGGTCTCATTTAGGCAGTGTTGATACACTCACCGATAGGATTTCATGCATTTAATCATGTTTTGAGCTTCATCTCTATGACAAATATTGCAATAACTATTGTTTTGTGCAGTTTCTTGATTATTCTTGTGTGACTTTTTCTGTTCTATGTTTCTTTCACACGGCGTTAGAATGATTGCTGAGATAGCCTTCCTTTTTGTGTTTTCTATTTTTAAGGAAATTGATATGTGAGCCTGGCCTTTACAAAATCATAGTTGAAGTTGACAATCATGCTTTAATGAGAACTATCCGCTGATTATGCAGAGCTTGTACTAATTTAAGTCGTAGCTAGTTCTTGTACATGGTGTACAACAGTACAACTTACACCGAACATGTAGCCTGCTTACTTTGAGTAGTTTTATCTGGACTACTTACCTCGAACTCTGCTCCAGCCAAGTCAATGCCGCTAAACACATGTCAATTAACAGGCCAAACTCCTGTTCTTTAGAATCAACTCACAACATTTACCATGGCCTTGATTGAGGTTTACCCATAAGAGTTACCAAACAGTTCTTCTATTCGATATTGGGTAATGGATCTCATTGGATGTTCTCGCATCCATGTATCACACACTCGGTTAAAATATGTAGACAGAGGCTGAAAAAAGATAACATCTTGCATGGTGTGCTTTAAGAGAAAGCATTATTATATCGCTCTCGTTAACCAAGTTTATTGCTTGCATCTATGCTCTTGGTTTAACGGTTTTAATGAAATATTGTATCAATTGTGTGAGTTATCGCTTGTGATCCAACCTTTTTTTAGACAAGCATATTGCTCACCAGGGGGTGCTTTTACGATAAGTAAATACATGAAACGTATTCTTTTGAAAATAAGCATGGGGAAGGAGGGAGGTGTAGCAATTCTGTTGCACTCATGCAGCAAATAGCAAGTGTGTTTCTAACACGTTCACCACACATTACTGCTCCAAACTGGTGTGTTACTTTTGTATGTCGATATATTTTGGGGCTTTTGAGCAGTGAAAAGACCGGTTTCATCAACATTGAACATTTTAGTAGCATATTAATTGTTTCTTTTTAAAATCTTTTCGAGCAAATCGAAGAATTTCATTTTTTTCTTCGGTAAACCAGCATAAATTTTATTTAAATTAATAACTACGTTTAACAACCTGAAACTGCAACTTAATGGAAAAAGAGAAAAAAAAACCAAATATTTCAAGAATTTGCAGCTTCTAGAAAATGTGCTTGATAAAAAAAAATGAATATCGTGAATAGGTGTTAAAGTGCCGTAAAGTCGGGTTACTTGGACCCTAGGGGGTTACTTGAGCCCATTACCGTAAAATGATAAAATCAAGGTTTGGTACTTATTAGTTGAAGACTTCCACATAGTTCCTCGTTTCTCCGCTAGGTAGAAGCACGCTGCAGTCTCAAACGCTAGTACCAAACACAGATTTTATCATTTTACTGTGGGCTCAAGTAACCCCCTTGTGGGTCCAAGTAACCCGACTTTACGGTATGCTTAAAATAATCTTAACTACGCTATTAAATCAGATGAGTCACTCATTTAATGTTACAATTAATGAAAAGTCTTGCTTAAAATCATATTCTTAAATTGGACCACCGGTCCAATATAAGAAAATTTTTTCGGTCCAATAAAGGAAAACATGCCATTTTTTATTCATCAGCTTATTTCTCTGTCAGAAATTATCACAACCGCGCATGTAAATACATAGATGTGATCCTTATTAAACACAGATTATTATGCTATAACAGCAGTTTACCTCAGCTTACAAGTTTTAGTACTATCTTACTAGGTACAAGTCCGCAAAATAAGATTTTACACGTTTTTAACATAAATCGTGCCGTAACTCACGCTACACAGTTCGAAGACTGGTGAAACTTCATGCACATTGATTTTATTCCTAAAACTTTATGTATCTACCGTTAAAGTTTAGCATAGAACTCTGTACTAGATTTTAAGCCCGAGGTCCAATTTAAGCAGTGGTCCAATATAGGCGGTCTTCCCCTATAATACTGGCAGCAGAAGTTCTTATTTAAAATTGTAAAATGCACGGTCATAAACTGTAAAACTAGCAATTTTACAGTTTATTACTGTAAAATTAGCGATTTTTAGTTTATTACTGAAAAATTTGATTTTTTACACGATAAAAACATCATTCATTTTTTACAGTATATTTTTTCTAATAAGCAAAAAGAAAAGAGATAATTGTATGAATGATATTTTTGAACGAAGAAATAACCTTTTATAAAAACTTTTATCTTCAAATTAAAAGTAAAAGAATCATATAAAAATAGAAACTGGTTTTTGTTTTTTCCTAAACTAAGAATTTTGCAATTTGTAGTAGCTGAAAATTTTATAAGCATAGGAGTTCTTAGGGAATCCTATGCTTATAAAATATCTTAGGAATTCAAAATTTAATTTCTTAATTTCACGATTTCTTATTATATGAACTTTTTTTCCTGCTCTGTTTATGAATTTATGTATACTTATTATGTATACTTCTATGTATGTATGTATAGACAGTACACGCATACACGAGTTTTACTTTTGTAAAAGCAATGATTGGAATTGTTTCTCTCTCCGAAATATTACTTTCAAACGCTTCTACAAAGGAGAAGATGACCTAAAACATTTACTATAAATTAGTCATCTGGCTTTTCTCAAACTTGATTCAATGGGACAGGAGAGTATAGGGGTTGAAAGTCAATCATTTATTTTTTAATAATAACAAAAGAAAATCTTGTAAAACGATAGTTTTCTTAAAAGTAAATAAGAAGTGGTATTGTGCCTGATTTAAAATGAATTGATGTAGTATTTATTACATTGACGAGTTTAATAGCTGGAAAAGTAGCATTCTTCTGTAGCAAAATAAACATTTCCCTTTTAGCATTTATGTATGATCGATAACTACAATAAATAAATAAATTATGACATACTATTTTGGATGTATGATTAAATTAATGCATCCTTTTTCAGTAATACTTACAAAAATTGCAAAGTAATTACTTGAAAATGCACAAGCGTTAAGAACATTTCAAGCAATTAATCATGTCTTTCATTACATTACTTTGAATGCCGGCAAGATTAAGTTGCACAAGAAGGTTCATAAATTTTTTTTAAGAAATTCTGTGGAAGAAAACTATAATAACTTGGCAGTTGTAGTTTAATACTACTTAAATTGTTGGCATAAATCGTAATTTTTGTAATAAATCTGAAAAAATATTTCTCTCTTCTGCAAAGCAAATTTTCCTTTTGAAATACCTATTTTAAAATTTGTTTCAAATAGCGCACGGAACTGTCAAAACTGAAATTAAGTGAACAAATTGTAAAAATGGTTTTGATAAACCTCCACTAAATGTTAGCTAAATTAATTTATTTCGTTCCATTTTAATCTTCTTTGTATGTTTTTAAATGTTATGTATTCAAAAGAATTACGTTTATTTTTTTTACTTTCTACTATTTCCTATTTTCTTTTTATTTTATTAGATAGAAAGCTAAAAACGGAGACAAATAAAACTAATTTTACAGTCAAATTCTACGTTTTAGAAGCACTAAAAAGTGTTCAATTCATCATATTTTCGAATAGGGAAAATAAAATCCTTGTATTCACAAGGAGATTACTACAACTGATAAATGGAAATATTTCTTACCTCAAAGTTTGATGTAAAGCGAAACTGAAAAGAGAAAAAGTAAAAAAAAAAAAAAAAAAAAGAGCAACACGCGGCATATATTTTTTCAAGCATTTCATGACATTTGAATGATTGATGCATGTTTTTGAATTAAAACTGTTAAGTAGTCACTTATTAGAGTGCAGAAAATATTTATCTAGTGTTTCAAAAATAGATTCCTAACCCTATTTAAAACAGAATAACTCTCCCACGTTTGAAGATTATAGACGGAATGTAAAGCCCCGTAGTGGCTTGATTGGTACGAGGTCGAACTTGAACCGAAGCGTCTCGGGTTCAAAGTCAGAGAAGTTGAAATTTCAATGGTGACCGGGGCACAACAAAATATGTTCGTTATCACTAATAGTCTAAGATCCCACCGCAGTTTATCTACACTCATAGCGTACACTCATGGCGTATATTTCAAATTAAAGCTGATTTTTTTCTTAACGTGATACACTATGTCCGCCTATGTAAAAGTGCCCGAAACCTATAGGCAGCCTGGCCTAGACAGGTCACATGAATGTAGTATTTCTACACTCATAGCGTACACTCATGACTCATATATCAAATTGAAGCTAATTTTTTTCTGAACGTGGTGCACTAAGGCTGCCTATGTAAAAGTGGCCGCAACCTCTAGGCAGCCTGGCCTGAAGTTTAGGGTCCAAAATTTCAAATGGTTATAAAAGACGGAAAAATCGGTCGATTATTTAGCTTTTTTTTACTAAAATTATTCTTAATGTGAGTACTTTTTCGAAAAAAAAATTGATGAACTTAAATTTCAAAAATTGCTGATAGGGGGCGCTTAGACTTTGGAGCTAAAAACAACTACTTTTTACCGTTTGTTTTCATATTTTCGTAATTGATTCAAAGAGTTAAAACTCTAACTTAAATTTTGAGCCCAAAATATACTAATTTTCGGTTTTTAGCAATACTCGGACCAAACGTCAAAAATTGTGTTTTTCTGCTTTTCAACTAGTCCTTTCATGTAAAAAAAATATTAAAATCACCTGATAATGTTAAAATAAAATCAGATGAACTCTTTCGTAACTAAAAAAAAGAATAAATAAATTTTTTTTCCAACATTTTTTTTACCCAGAAATTTTGTATTTTACAACTCAGAAAGTGTGCATTTATTTTTTTTTCACATTATTAATATCGCCAGGTGATTTTAATAATTTTTTTACATGAAAGCAGGACTATTTGAAAAGCAGAAAAACACAATTTTTGGTCCGAGTATTGCTAAAAACCGAAAATTAGTTGATATTTTGGGCTCAAAATTTAAGTTAGAGTTTGAACTTTTTGAATCAATTACGAAAATACGAAAACAAACGGTAAAAACTAGTTGTTTTTAGCTCCAAAGTCTAAAGCGCCCCTATCGGCAATTTTTGAAATTTAAGTTCATCAATTTTTTTCGAAAAAGTACTCACATTAAGAATAATTTTAGTAAAAAAAGCAAAAGAATCGACCCATTTTCCCGTCTTTTATAACCATTTGAAATTTTCGACCCTAAACTTCAGGCCAGGCTGCCTAGAGGTTGCGGCCACTTTGACTTAGGCAGTCTTAGTGCACCACGTTCAGAAAAAAATTAGCTTCAATTTGATATATGAGTCATGAGTGTAGGCTATGAGTGTAGAAATACTACATTCATGTGACCTGTTTAGGCCAGGCTGCCTATAGGTTTCGGGCACTTTTACATAGGCGGACATAGTGTATAACGTTCAGAAAGAAATCAGCTTTAATTTGACATATACGTGATGAGTGTACGCTATGAGTGTAGATAAACTGCGGTGGGATCTTAGACTATAAGTTCTCTAAGTTCAGATAAAAAATCAATATTTCTGGGGGGTACTGGACCAAGGGGTTGCTTGGATCCTACACTGTTAAAAAGGAATGCTGTTTTTACAGTATAATGCAGTTAATTTTATAGTAATAAACTGTAAAAGTTTCTAATTTTACAGGAATAAACTGCAAATTGCTAATTTTTTAGTACTAAACTAAAATTGTTAATTTTACAGTAATAAACTGTAAAACTGCTAATTTCACAGTTTATTACTGGGAAATTTACAGTTTTAAACTGGAATCTCTGCTGCCAGTATTATACTGTTGTTTTTACCAGGGCTGCGGAGTCGGAGGAAAAATGGTCGACTCCGGCTCCGGGAGTTTAAAACTTCCGACTCCGATTCCAACGCCTGCTTTTGTTTTTATAATTTTTTTTTACTCAAATGTGAAGAGGGAAAAACCCTAAACAGAGGTTGAAATATTAAGTCCATTTATAAAAGTTTCATTTTTATTCATGGTCATAGCCAGGACTCACGTGAGGGGTGGGTTGGATGGAGCGTGGAGGCAAGCAGGGGGATCCGAATTGGGGGTCACAGGAGGTTATTGTGAATTCTTAAAAGACTTCAATTTTCCCAAGAATTCTTGCTTGTAATTTCGTAAAATTACCTGCGAGACAATTTACCTCAATTTACCTCAATTCTTGGAGGTCACTGTGACCTTCTAAAAAGTTCATTTTCTCCGAGCAAAAGACAAGTGTCGCTCTTGTCATTTGACTCCGTACAAAACAAATCCTTTTCTTGTTAAATGGCCAGACTTTATTTTAACACATTGCATTTTTGCTGCAAAGACCCGTCATTTGAAGCCCTTTTTAATGATCCGATGCTTAGGATTTGGATATTGGACGCTGAAAATTTGTATCTGTTAGTTTCAAAGATATGTTTTCACCTCCTAGTCTGGGAGCAACTGGTTTTCCGTGCGCTTTTTGTGATACAATTATGACAGTTGGTTTTTCTGAAAGGTATTGGCACCAGGAACACGAATTCGGATGTTGCCACCCCCAAAAATAGTGCAGGGAAGCGTAAGGGGGGAGCAAAGTTTCTTCACTAAAATAATTATATCTGCATTATTTCATGGCTTAGAACCAGTTTTCAAAGCGTAAAATGCTTAAATCCACTTAATAATAACATTATAATGCATAAAAAGCTGAATTCAAATTGCTGACACGTGTTTCGGAGCTATTAAGAGCTTCCTTTTCAGTGTATAAGATGAGAGCTTATGAATGAAAATTCATCCGGCTGAAGGTGTTTTTTTCATTGAATAGAGGTGCCTTGTTATCAAGCCCATCATTTGGACAACCAAGCGGGGTTCAAAGGGGGGGGGCCTTCCCCCCCTTTTATTAACAAAATGCAAATGCACATTTGTGTACGCATTTATCCTTCGACACATAGTATACATTGAATTTGCACTTTTGCCCGGGACTGTAATCGCCTCAACCCGGGGCAGGAGGGGGGTTGAAAAATGAATGTTTTATTTATTTATTTTTTGATCGGGGAGAGGGGTTCAATTGCCCCCGCTAATCTGAGAACTTGTTCCTCTTAAATAGCAATTTTTTTTCGTTATTTTTCGCCCACCACAATTTTTTGCTGCTTAAAGCACTGCTAAAGGAAGTTTTACAGCCATAAATATGCTTTAAAAAAAAAGCTAGTGATACTCATTGTGAGTGGTCTGAAATATACCTGAATGTTTAAGTTAAAAAAATGAGAGAAAGATTTTAAAAGGATATTCACTCAAATAATGTTGTAATGACAACATTAATGAACCGAAATTTCCTATGAATTGCTTAACATTGTGTTTGCTGCTGATGCTGCGTGTAAAAAGTAATTTTAAACAAACTAAACATTTATTGAAACAAAAATGTTTTATTCCATTATAACTCACTATACATTTTCAGCTGCATTTAAGTGCAAACAAAATAGTTAAATAAAAACATGAAAGTAGAACTATAATTACAAATAACAACACACGCAGTCATTTGACAGTAGCATTTGAAAGAAAATGTAATACATATATTTAAATCAACCCATGAATTAATTTTTCATTTTCTTGATCGTTTCAACAAGACATTGCTTGGAAGAACTTTAATAGAATAAGTCAAATAATAATAATGTATAATACAAATTAAAAATCAGTTTCATTATCAGATTAATCTGAACTGCTCTCCTCATACCAGAGAAATCATTAATTTTCATCATCTACATCCAAACATTCACACATGTCCGTGCATGGAAATCTGTTACGTCTGCATTTGCACAGCAGTGCAGAACATTTACTTTTTTTGCATGAGCATTTCACCACTTCTAGAATCGCCTGTGGAGCAGGTTCCATTCTGGTCATCTGGGGAACAAATCTGCTGTCTTGCATTTCCCAACAATAACCAGCATCTGGCCATGGAATATTCGGATATGCAATGATCATCGGCGATACTCTATGCCATGTTCCAGAACATTCTGCATAGTAAGGAGCGGTAAAAGAAAAAGACAGATTGCTCTCTAACCAATATATATAATGCTTTAGGAGAAGAGACGGTAAAAGACTTTCCTGGCTTTCATGCATTAACTGGATGCTACACTACAGGAGCGTTTGCTGGAAAAGGTAAACTCTTCTGTTGGAAAGCCTTGCAGCAGTCTGATAAAAATGTTTTGCAAGCTTTTGCAAATTTAGGAACTCATTCTACACCATCTAAAGATATTTTTGGTGCATTAGAACAGTTTGTTTGCAAACTTTACATGTCAAACTGTTCTAAATCAGATGTTGGCTCTGTTCGGTTCATGCTATTTCAAAAGAAAATTGCCGAATCAGAGAAGATGCCACCTGCACAATCAGCTCTTCGCTATGCCATCCTGAGAGCACATTATTAGACCATAATATGGCAAAATGATGTCATTGCATGTCCGTATTCCACAGCCAGATGCTGGTTGTGGTTGGGAAATGCAGGACAGCAGATTTGTTCCCCAGATGACTAGTATGGAACCTGCTCCACAGGCAATTCTAGAACTGGTAAAATGCTCATGCGAAAAAGTTAATGTTCTGCACTGCTGTGCAAATGCAGACGTCACGGATTTCCATGCACGGACATGTGTGAATGTTTGGATGTAGATGATGAAAATCACTGTTTTAACTGGTATGAGGAGAGTCGTTCAGATAAATCTGATAATGAAACTGATTTTTAATTCGTATTATATATTATTATTTGACTTATTCTTTTAAAGTTATTCCAAGCAATGTCTTTTTGAAACGATCAGGAGAATGAAAAACTAATTAATGGATTGATTTAAATATATCTATTACATTTTCTTTCAAATGCTACTGTCAAATGACTGCGTGTGTTGTTATTTGTAATTATAGTTCTACTTTCATGTTTTTATTTAAATATTTTGTTTACTCATAAATGCAGCTGAAAATGTATAGTGAGGTATAATAAAATAAAACATTTTTGTTTCAATAAATGTTTAGTTTGTTTAAAATTAGTTTTTACACTCAGCAACAGAAACAAACATAATGTTAAGCAGTCCATGGGAAATTTGGGTTCATTAATGTTGTCATTATATTATTATTTGAGTGAATACACGTTAAAAATCTTTCTCTCATTTTTTTTAACTTAAAATTTCAGGTATATTTCAGACCACTCACAATGAGTATCACTGGCTTATATTATTTAAAGCATATTTGTGGCTGTAAAAACTTCCTTTAGCAGTGCTTTAAGCTAAAAAAAATTGTGGTGAGCGAAAAATGACGAAAAAAATTGCTATTTAAGAGGAACAAGTTATGAGATTCGCGGAGGCAATTGAACCCCTCTCCCTGATGAAAATAATAATAATAATAATAATAATAATAATAATAATAATAATAATAATAATAATAATGATAATAAAAATAATAATAAAAATAATAATAATAAATAAATAAATAAAAACATTTTTTTACAACCCCCCCCCCTCCCGCCACCTCCCACCCCGGTGGGGGAGGCGATTACAGTCCCAGGCAAAAGTGCAAATTCAATGTGTCGAAGGATAAATGCGTACACAAATATGCATTTGCATTTTGCTTCTAAAGGGGGGGGGAGGCCGCCCTCCCTCTTTGGACCCCGCTTGGTTGTCCAAATGATGGGCTTGATAACAAGGCACCTCTATTCAATGAAAAAACACCTTCAGCCGGATGAATTTTCATTCATAAGCTCTCATTTTATACACTGAGAAAGGAGCTCTTAATAGCTCTGAAACACGTGTCAGCAATTTAAATTCAGCTTTTTATGCATTATAATGTTATTATTAAGTGGATTTAAGCATTTTACGCTTTGAAAACTGGTTCTAAGCCATGAAATAATGAAGATATAATTATTTTAGTGAAGAAACTTTGCCCCCCCCTTACGCCCCCTGCACTATTTTTGGGGGTGGCAACATCCGAATTCGTATTCCTGGTGCCAATACCTTTCAGAAAAACCAACTGTCATAATTGTATCACAAAAAGCGCACGGAAATTAAAATTTGACCAGTTTCTCCTCCACTATCCATAAAATTTCATCCAAATCGGAGGTGGTCGGAGTCGGAGTCGACATGTTTTTTTTAGCGACTCCGACTCCTTTGGTCAAAAATCAGTTCGACTCCGACTCTTCGACTCCGACTCCGACTCCGCAGCCCTGGTTTTTACACTATAATACAGCAAAATTTTACGGCAATAAACTGTAAAATGTCTAACTTTTCGGTAAGAAACTGTAAAATTGTTTTTCAGTTTATTACTGTGCATTTTACAGTTTTAAATTGGAACCTCGGCTGCTAGTATTATACTGTAAAAATAACAATTCCTTTTTTGCAAAAAAAAACCTCTCTTCATGGCACCATCCAACTGGTTAAGCCAGAAATAATGGTATGCAAGGGTAACCCACGTGTGTGTGAGTGGACGGAATGAAAGAATAAATTCATCATATTTTGAGACTAATGTTACAACATCACTGAAAATTGCAAAAGATTTATATTTTGAACTCTATTGTAGGTAAAAATAATTTGAAAGAGAAAAGCAATATTAGTAAAATTCAAGTGAAAAAGCATTTGACTCATTTAATATCCTAATTTTCATATTTTTGCTGAAAGATATAAGCATTATTTTAGCACTGACAAAATAATATTAAGTAAAAAGAAACTGTGAAATGTTTAAATTCAAATCGAGACTATAGAATAATCTCAATGGAATAATAAATCACGTTGTAGCAAACTATGACTGGGATTGCGTAGTTCACTTTTATTTAAATGTTAGACTTTGGTTTAGATTTTGCTAGGAGTCAACTAAAAATAAATAGTGCATATTTGTTTTGAACGTGCTTCTTAGTTTTGAGAAAATGTGTCCACATATGCTTGTTAATAATGTAATAAATAATAACAAAAATAATAATAATGATAATTATAAGAGTTAAAAAACAGCATGAAATGCGTGCAACAAAATAATATATATTCTTCTTCTATATATCTTTTAATCTTCATGGAAAAATATACACTTACATCTTGCAAAAGAAATATGTATCAAACTTTAAACCTTCTATGATGTGCTCCAAAGAAAAAATAACTGCGTAGTAATTGTCATTTAAAAATAATTACCTTTTTTCATTCACGCAAATAAAACAGCAATGAGACATTGTGCATATGCTGAACTAATTAATTTTTAATAAGCACCACAAAAAATCATTTATCTCGCTTTATTTATGATCTAAAAATAACAAATTATGTTAGGAATTTTATCAAGCAACTTCAGCCGCAAACCATAGGATTAGCAAATACGAAAATTTTAAACCTATAAAACCCTGAAATAAGGACACATTCATTTGTTCTGTCGGCATGATGAATGTTCGTTGTAATCTCTTTTGAAAAGTCACTAAAAGAAAGAAAAACTGAAGCTTTAATTATTTCTTATACTTTTTTTCTTTTGCAAAAACGTACACTTACTCTGAAGGGCTCCGGGGATTATAATTACTCAAACAATGTTTTGTTACTGAGGTTTAATTTTTAAAGGAATAATGAAGTAATTAAATTTGAATCAATAATTCATATTTAAACTACTTGGTTATTAACATGGAGAAAATGCGATTTCTTTACAGGTATGTGAATAATTAATATTAACATATTAGTTTTTTCGCAACACAATGAAACTCGCTAAATTTCAGCAAAATCATATCTTCTTTAGATTTATTATGATACTTTATTTATTTTATTTTCATATGTTTTCGTATTTTTTAAATTTAATTAAAAAACACTGAAACCAACTGTTTAATCATATTTCCGCAGGTATTGGAATTACTTTTCTGAGCAATAGAGGAGTTAAGAAGTAATAGAAATTCCCACATACTAACATCATTTATTAATTGTTCTATTTAAGCAAGCAGAATTTCGTAATTTCACCATCACGTTGATAAACAGTTAATGAGCATTATCCCATTGACGTGGGGTGAAAGAAAGCATCATCACGTTCATGTTACTGAAATACAGCTGTGTGTTATTACCGAATTTAAAACGTGTGATTTTGATAAAAAGCTATTTAAGGCAATGTAAGGTTACTATCAGGCTTGGAGTCAATTACGAGAAATTGTATTCGATTACGATTATGATTAAGAGCAAGAAAAATTGGAGATTACAATTACAATTGCGATTACAGTCCTCTCCCAACTCGCAATTACTATTACAACAACTATTAGATTGCGTAAAAAATGTAATCGATTACGATTATTATACGACGATTACGATTTCGATTACACGATTACAGCTTCGGGATATATATATATATATATATATATATATATATATATATATATATATATATATATATATATATATATATATATATATATATATTATATATATATATATATATATATATATATATACAGAGGAGGATCCAGACATTTTTGTTAGGATTGGTCAAGTTTCAAGGCACCTTACTGGTTGAGTGGAAGGTAAACGAAGCATGTAAAATTTAAACCTTCTTTAAAATATCATACAATATGGCACGGCAAGTAATATTTTTTATTATATTCTGTTGAATTTATTTATTTTGGTAAAAATTTACTATCACGAAAAATATAAATTGTCACTTTATAAATTTTCTATTTGTAATAAATATTGGAATTTTAAAATTCTTAAAGATAAAATTCTCAAAGGAAATTTTTAAATAATTCCCAAGTAAAATTTACTGTATTTTAAGCATAAAAAATGTTTTAAAAATCTATAAATACACAACTTTTTCTTCTTTTATATACTTATTGATTAGCATTTATATGAGCATTAAAATATAAAGGGTCATTCCACGTCAAATCGCCTAAGGCTATGTGCCATCATGTCTCGGATTTTGTTCAATATTTTTTTACGGATAGATACCTATGAGATAAACTCAAATAAATTTTTTTAGATTTTTTGAATGAAAATTTAGGGTTGTAGAATTTTTTGAAATTTTGATTTTTTCAGAATTTTTGCTTTTTTATTTTTGGTATGCATTTTGAAAAAGCTCTATAACTTCCTCATTTTTCATTCAATTAAGCCAGTTTACGTATCATTTTAAAGCTAACTATTTTTTCCTTCAATATTAGTGACAAAAATGAGATTGCGAAAAAAAGAATTTTGCCAATGGTCGTCTGAAGTCAGATTTTGTGTTTTTTCAGTTGGTATGTTCAATAGGTCATATCTCCAGAGTACCAACTAAGAACTGCCCAATTTTTTTTTTCAGTGATGACAACATCATATACTTTTTATGTATAAAAAATTAGGAGGGTGTTTTTCGTTGTTTTGGAATAAAAAATTCAAGTGTGTTTTTTCAGTTGGTATGATCAATAGGTCATATCTCCGGACTACCAACTAAGAACTGCACGACACTTTTTTTCTGTTATGACAACATCATGCCCTTTTTATGTATAAAAAATTAGGAGGGTGCTTTTTGTAGTTTTGGAATAAAAAAATCAAACGTGTTTTTTCAGTTATTATGATCAATAGGTCATATCTCCGGATTACCAGTTAACAACTGCGCCATTTTTTTTTCTATAATGAAAACATCATAATGTTTTTATGATCAAGATATTAGAAGGGTGTTTTTTGTTGTTCTGAAATTAAAAAAATATATTGAATTTTTGAAACAAATTTCTTTAAAAATCAAGTTTTCGATAAGTTTAAAAACTCCGTAAAATTAAAAAAAAAAAAAAAACTATGCTATCACAAAAAAGACCATGACATGGCATTTCTTTGCCACGAGTCATGGGAAGAATGCATGCGATGGAGTAGGGGGCACAATAAAACGGCTTGCAATAAGAGCAAGTCTTCAAAGAACTGTCGAAGGACAGATTTTAAATGCACATGATCTATTTCAATTTGCCTCTCAAAACATAAAGGGGATACAGATGTTTTTCGTTACAGCAGTGGAAGTGGTTGCAAATGAAGATTTTTTAAAGCAAAGATATGAAAGAGCCTTAATAATAGTAGGCAGCAGACAGAATTACTTCTTCAAGCCATTAGACACGAAGGGTATATTAGTGAAGAAGGTTTCTGTGTTTGAAAAACCTTTTGTTGCCACTGTCGGAACATCGTAGAAATAAAGATTGTTATTCATGAAATTTTTATGCTTTCATTTGATAACAAATTATAAAACATTACGTAGATTTCAGAATAATGGAAACCAAATATAAAATTTTTCCAACCACAAAGAGCTCGCGAGTCTTTCTTTGTCAAACTATAATATGAACAAAAGTATATTTAAAGACATTTCAGTTTACTTTATCGTAATTCCTATCGGTTGATGGAGTGGCTAGCAAATAATTACTGAAGAGTAAAATAATTATGCAGCGACTTTTCACTACCAAAGCATGCAAGCAATAGAACAATATAAAACTACCATCAAGTATTTGAATGTAATAAATAGGATACATTTTCATCTGCTTGTGACGTGTGATGCTGAGTGAATCTCAAATTTAAGTTTCAAAAGTTGATTTTAAAGTAAAGTTTTTTGAAAAAAACATGTTATATTTTTATTTCAAAATAACAAAAAAACTTTGTTCTAATTTCTTGATCATAAATACATCATGATGTTTTCATTATGGAAAAAAAATGGCGCAGTTGTTAACTGGTAATCTGGAGATATGACCTATTGATCATACCAACTGAAAAAACACGTTTGATTTTTTTATTCCAAAATTACAAAAAGCACCCTCCTAATTTTTTATACATAAAAAGGGTATGATGTTGTCATAACAGAAAAAAGTGTCGTGCAGTTCTTAGTTGGTAGTCCGGAGATATGAACCATTGATCACACCAACTGAAAAAACACACTTGAATTTTTTATTCCAAAACAACAAAAAACACCCTCCTAATTTTTTATACACAAAAAGTATATGATGTTGTCATCACTGAAAAAAAAAATTGGGCAGTTCTTAGTTGGTACTCCGGAGATATGACCTATTGAACATACCAATTGAAAAAACACAAAATCTGACTTCAGACGACCATTGGCAAAATTCTATTTTTCACAATCTCATTTTTGTCAGTAATATTGAAGGAGAAAATAATTAGCTTTAAAATGATACGTAAACTGGCTTAATTGAATGAAAAATGAGGAAGTTATAGAGCTTTTTCAAAATGCATACCAAAAATAAAAAAGCAAAAATTCTGAAAAAATCAAAATTTCAAAAAATTCTACAACCCTAAATTTTTATTCAAAAAATCTAAAAAAATTAATTTGAGTTTATCTCATAGGTATCTATTCGTAAAAAAATATTGAACAAAATCTGAGACATGACGGCACGGCCGACGCTTTAAATTAGGCGATTTGACGTGGAATGAGCCTAAAGCATAAACTAAGATTAAATTATGCGTGACAATATTTAAAAACAAGTCAGATCACATGATTACAAGCCTAAATTACGATTATCAAAAGAAAGATTAGAATTACGGTTACACAAGTAATACATGATTAAAATTACGATTGCGAGTGTCCCATTTTCTTTTATTATGATTATGATTATTCCCATTATGATTATGATTACGATTACAAAAAAATGTAATCGATTACGTGGATTATGATTACATAATCGGCGATTACTCCATGCCTGGTTACTATAAACTTCAAATTAATACATATTAGATACTCTCATACGCTTTCATGACGCTTGTTTTTTTAAAACCAAGCTCTTGACTTTACTTCAGTTTCATTTGTCCTCAAAAAAAAAAAAAAAGATATTTCAACCTGAAACAGATGTCATTAAATTCCTTCATCTAATGATCATTTCAAGCACAGAAAAAGCTGCTTTGAAAATGAAATTGGCTGTGACATTTCTAGCAATCATAATCTATGCTGATGCAAATTGAATTCATTTAACAGTTTGTGGTACTTTCTTAGAGTAATTTGTTGACGGTACTTTTAATAGCGTTTCATTAGATACGTAATTATTTCAGCACCAATTTTTCAAATTTTAATCTTTATTTTTCAAACCTCTCTTACGATGGATGAAACTTCCATTGAGAGAGGTAATTTGGCCCAGTTCTAACTCCGTTGAGAAATTAGTAGTAAGTGGGAAAAACAAAAGAGTCTCTAACCTACTATTTTTAATTTAAAGTCGCTTAAGGTGTCATATTTTCGGGCTTGAAGGATGGTAAAGCTAAGTATCAAAATTAGTAGCTGCGTTTGTTTTGCTATGATTTAATGACAAACCATATTTTAAATTTTAGAAACTTGTGTTTAGAAAACAGGAAGAAACTACGTAACTACAAAATCGAACTATTCTACTTGTGTCATTATTCAAAGATTATATGAATCCTTTAATTGTTAAATGTATACCTTTAATTGGAAAATGGACTTTTGTAGTTAGGATTATGAAATGAATGGCTTCTGATTTTTTTAATAAAAAAGTTGCTTTGCTCGTATTTAATTGATATACTACAATTTAAAATGAATAGGATTTTTTCTCCCATTTCTTCTTTAAAGACTATTTCTTTTCTTACTTCCTGTGTCATCAATTTCACACTTTGCTTCCGGTTACCGGGTTAAGTTCAGCATGGCGTAATGTACGACACTTCGGCTTTCATCGGCGTCAAGTTCTTGAAGTCTTATTAACGTAACCGAGATGTGCCTCAACCGGCGCAGTGGTCAAAGCAGTAAGCTCGGTGTCCGGGGCTAAATCTTATCGTGTGTAATTAAAATAACTTATGAATTTGTGAAAAATTTAATGGTTTTGGAAAAGCATGAACTTGGCAAACATTAAATGAACGAAAACAGTTGTCGCTCGATAAAACGACCAAAAAAAGGTCTTTACACGAGTAGTCGCTATAAGAGGTGGATTTTTTAAAAATACAGATAGAGCATGCACTCATAACTTTCATTAAAATTGGCTATTTTTTTAAGGATTTTAACTAAGTACTCATTTCTTTTAGTAAAAAATTTTTTAAATACTACAACAAATATGAAACAGATTTTAAATTAGAAAATTTCAAAACTTTGAAATAAAATGCAAAAAAAAAAAAATAAATAAACTTTAAAGACTATTTCTATCAGCTTGGTTCGCACTAGAAAGGGTAAAATAAAATAATACTACATAATTTCTTGATGACAACAGTCAAAAATTTAGTTAATCTAATTACATCTTTATATGCTGAATAATTCTAAAGCAGCAAACGAAATTTAAATTAAAAATTTGAGAGAAGAAATATGCAGTACATTTAAAGCTATTTAAATGTTTTAAATAGCTTTAAAACTTTTTTTAAAGCTATTTAAAACAGTTTTTTATAAAAATAAAAAGTTTTTTTTATAATTTATTCCTGATATATTTTGAGAAAACAAAGAATTGAAATGTTGGAAACATAGCTGTTAGAGAAATGAGGCTTTGATCGATTCATTACGTTGGCATTCTAATTCACTAATCCCTAGATGGCTTTCAATGTAAAAAAAAAGAAAAGAAAAAAAGAAATCTGAACTAATTTTTTTTTTAAAAAAAGGAAAACTTTTTTCGAGTTTTAACGCATTTAAATCTTGTTCTTCACAAGTTCTTTTCCATTAAGTGTCACGTACAAAAGTTCTCACATACCCAAAAGAACATTTTTCTACAAATAATCCAATCTTCTGTACTTGTTGCTCCATTACACACCTCTTCGCACCTTGCGCATTCATTTTCATTGAAATAAGTCCATCATCGTCACTGTCATTGGACCTGACTTTTTGATTGGTTTAACATTCTTCTTAATTTAACCTTTTTTATCTTTGAAGTTAGATGTTTCTTTAAGTATAGTTTTTCTTTGTTATTGCTTTTTTACTTTCATCATTGGCTTGAACAATTGTATTGGATACTATACTGGGAGTTAAAGGGTTTCAATAAAAGGACAGAAGCAGTTAAAGTATGACCAGTTACTTACTTTTGTTACCAGTTAAAAGCAGTTTTCAGATTTAACATTTAAAACGGGATTTTGTAAGCTAGTATTTGTGCCCTGATGGGAAAAATCCATTTTTCAGCCTTTAATGTAGACAAAATTAACGTCGGAAAAAACTGGATCCTAGAAATGGACCCTACTTGAAGTGCGGAAAAGGTACAAAAGACAGGAAGCATGGTCAAGTGAAGTCCCGGAGAGAAAGAAAACAAAAATAAATTTTAAATATTTTTTCATTCAAGAAAGTTTTTAATTACGTTAAATCTACTAAACTTATAAAAATCTCATTTTATTTTAATAGTGCTCTAAATTTCTACACAAAAATTTCTCAGTGTACTAGGATTTTTTTTTATTGCATTTACTATCCGTTCAAGTTATCAGACTGTTAGTTTTCCATAACCTTACATTATTTTGAATCTTGGTTAACACTTTCTCTATGTGTTTTAGTTGCTTTGTCACAGAGAGGTATAAAGCGCTACTAACTTTTTTTTAACAACACCTATGCTTCGCTTGATATAGAGCAGTATTTGTATGTTTTCCAATAAAAGCAATCAAACTGTAAAGTAATGTTGCGTAATCTAAATTTTTTTTCCTGGGTACATCCTAAAAAATATGTTATTCCCCTTTTAAAGCTATTTCTGCTTCATTTGGACAAGAGGAGTTTCATCGGATGTCTTAACATCCATGAGCTCACCTTTTGTGCATTGGAAAAGGCGTTCTTTGTAACGCCGAAATACGTATCTGCAGAGTTCCTGCGCACTTGTGCTTTGTAACGTGCATTATTTGCTTTTATTTTTAACCACAAAGGTATGTACTTATTTCTGAAAGCGCTAATTGTCAAGAAAACTCAGCAAATGCTACAAGAAAGCCACTACATCGATGCAAAAGTGCTCAACATACAATAAGAAGTCACGAGAGTGCGTCAAATCTCACACGGCTTTCTCTTGTTGTTCTGTCACCTTATGGGTAGTAAAGGATCAAGTCAAGTTTCGGATCAGTACTAAATGGAATGATATGTTTTAAAAAGCTCAAAAAAAAAAAAAAATCATAGGGTAAAACGAGATACATCAATTATATCTGTGCGTTATTTATTAAAACCTGTTCGTTTAGGAAAGAGGTCACTTTTGACAGCAATATTCATTCTAGAACATTAGTCCAGGCTAGAAGGCCATATACCTAAAATTTTTACATATATGACATTTTTTGGCGGTTTCTATATGAATTTGACCTGCTGATTCCGAATCCGTTGAGTGCCAGACGCGAAACCTTGAGCATTTTTGTCAAAATGGCGAAATCCAATATGGCTGCTGTAAAAGGTACGAAGCAAATTAATGCAATCGTGCGTGCAATGAAACATTTTATACACTTAAGAATGATTGTACTCTTTAGTCAAAATATAATTCTAATGAAAATTTATATTTATGAAAAGTATACGAATAAAAAAAATATCAAAATGGTAAAATTCAAGATATCAGCCTAAAAAGTTGTGAAGTGTGTTTTCAGGTATTAATTATTTTTAAACCGTAATTTACATGAAAATAGAATGTTTTAACAAAGATAAATGTTTAAAATGATATGCAGGGAGCATAAAAATGTGATTTAGCCTAAAAATAACACTTTAAAAATAGTTAGAAATATTCCAAACTTAAGTTTCGGGATTTTGCCGGTTTAAACCAATTTCCTGCAAGAAACAAGTTTCTTTTGCGAAAAAGTTTCCCATGTTGATACAAGTTGCATGAATGCGAACTTCTCACTTGTGTGAAAGATATTTTTAGCTACCAGTTGGAAGGTATATCCAATCTGTTTGTTTAGTGTTTTGCCTTCAGCTCGATAATGGATTGTCCAGATTGACTTCACCCAAGTAAGGGTATGTGCAATCTCTCGATAATGTAGTTTTGGATGAATTGCAAAACAAACAAGCGGCTTAGCTATTTGCTTGCAATTTTTGCCTTAGCACTGGCCATATTTGTTAAACTGCTCCAGGAGCTTTCCTTGTAAGCCGGAAAAGTGCTGAACTGTTACCATCAACCTATCTAAGAGTTTTTGGGAAGTTTACAATTTCTTGCCGTAAAGTGACTTACTTTAATTTGGAAGATTTCTAAATTCTTTTGGAATACTACTGACTTTAGCTAAATAGTGAGTCATAATCACATCAGCTTCTTAATGAGAAACAAAAGCTTGTTGAATTCAACACCAATCTAATCGGAAAAGAATCGGTACACTTACACATTGACCTGGGGATCGAACACTGTCGGCTCACAATAAACTTAATTACTTGCGTCATATTTGGTACTATTTTCAGTAAGATATCTCTTTCAGAAAGTGTTGATTTTTCATTAAGTTGAAAAACACAATAGACATTTTTCTCTTGTGTGGCTCGACGTTGTGACGTAGTACTAAATTTATCGTATCTCTTAAACAGAGTGTGCACCGCAAAATGGTTTGCATTTCGTGCTTAATAAGGTTTTCTGCACCATCAATACAATTACTCAAGCAGGTAGCTTTGCGAGTATAGGTACTACCCACAATGTTGCACATTCACCAAGAATGATAATTTCTGGACTGCTCTTACCACCTACCCTGAAAACTGCCTTTAGTTTTGACTCTTGTGCAGATTTATTTGGACCTCTCATATTTCACTCATCATCAAATAAAGCAGTAGGAAGAGGAGCCAGTTTATGACTAAATAATTTCTGCAAAAAACCATGTACCATTCTTGTGTCTGGCGTATGATTTGAATCACAGATTTTAGTCTTTGCGGTGAACGTAAACATTGTTTTAACTTTCTTAATGTTTAGTGGCATTCTTGAGGACACGTTTTGTCACATGCATGCATCTGTGTCTTGCCAATTTTACCCGAGTCCTCTGCATTTTAAGCCCTATCAATACTTTACGTTTAAGTCTATATCATATCAAAAAAGGAAAAAAAACTAAACACATTTTTGTAGAGATGGTAGGTATAGTGATTTGTACTGTCATTTGAAGTAGTAAAATGAAAAAAGGCTTTCTGTTAAAATAAATCATCAAAATAGAAAACTTTGTGCAAATTTTTTTAGTTAAGTAGTAACAATATTTTGTTCTGCTGTCTCACAGGTAATTTAAAATTACTGAAAAATATTTAATGAATTTTCCAGATAAGTCCCAAGACTTTTGTTCTCCCTTTTAGTTTAGTAACAATGTTTTGTTCGGTTGATTCACAGACGCTTCTAAAGTTATCACAAAACCTCTATCGAATATATCTCATTAGCCCTAAGAATGTTCTCGCTTTTTCAATAGGAAAAAATAATTTTTTGTAGTGATGTTTCTCATACGATTCTTTTCCTACCGGAAAATATGTTTTTTATTTGTCTGATATGTTTTAAGCCAATTTCTCTCTTCACAGTTTCACTAAAAACAAAGCGAAACACTCCTGGAAAATAATGGGCAGTTATAGGCTTAACTTCTGCCAGAAACATACCTGGAAGAAATCAGGAAAGTATCCTGCTAAAATCAAAAACCTAGCTAAAGAATTTATAACGCTTCCAAACAAAAGTCAGTCACTTTACGGCAATAAATCGGAAACTTGCAAAAAACTTTGAGATAGGTTGATGGTAGCAGTTCGGCACTTTTCTGGCTTACCAGGAAAGCTCCTGAAGCAGTTTAACAAATATGGCTACAGCTAAGGCAGAAATTTCAAGCTAATAGCTGAGCCGCTAATTTGTTTGAAATTCATCCAAAACTACAATATCGAGAGATTGCACATACCCTTACTTGGGTGATGTCAATCTGAACAATCTATAATCCAGCTGAAGACGAAACACTAAACAAACACGTTGGATATACCTTCCAACTGGTAGCTAAAAATATCTTTCACACCAGTGAGAAGTTCGCATTCATGCAACTTGTATCAATATGGGAAACTTTTTCGCAAAAGAAACTTGTTTCTTGCAGGAAATTGGTTTAAACCGGCAAAATCCCGAAACTTAAGTTTGGAATGTTTCTAAATATTTTTAAAGTGTTATTTTTAGGCTAAATCACATTTTTATGCTCCCTGCATATCATTTTAAACATTTATCTTTGTTAAAACATTCTATTTTCATGTAAATTACGGTTTAAAAAATGATTAATACCTGAAAACAAACCTTACAACTTTTTAGGCTGATATCTTGAATTTTACCATTTTGATAATTTTTTTATTCGTATACTTTTCATAAATATAAATTTTCAATAGAATTATATTTTGACTAAAGAGTACAATCATTTTTAAGTGTATAAAATGTTTCATTGCACGCACGATTGCATTAATTTGCTTCGTACCTTTTACAGCAGCCATATTGGATTTCGCCATTTTGACAAAAATGCTCAAGGTTTAGCGTCTGGCACTCAACGGATTCGGAATCAGCAGGTCAAATTCATATAGAAACCGCCAATAAATGTCATATATGTAAAAATTTTAGGTTCGATGACATTTCAATGGACACTAGCCTGGACTACATCCTTTTAACCCGTTTCTTAAAATTATTGATATTAAGCCCGAATACACTCATACTGATCCATTTGGTTTATCATCGGGTAGATGTAGTAAGGCCCTCTAGAGAGTTCAACTGTAGGATTTCTGGAATTACAGTTACCTGTAATAAATACACTTTCGTTTACATTCAAGTAAGTTCCGGCTTCTTCTTCTCTACTAATAATAAAGCTGAAGGTGGGTCTGGCTGTCCTTCTTTCTGTCTGTTACGCGCGTAGCGCCAAAACCGTTAGATCGATTTTCATGCCACTTGGCACAAAATTAGTTTGTAGCATGTAGTTTTGCACTTCGAAGCGATTTTTCGAAAATTCCATTTCGTTCTTTTTCTATTCGAATTTTTAGCGGAAATTCGATAAAATAGGGAAGAAATATTTCATACACATTTTCAAGTCTTATGTCATTCGAAAGCTTGAAATTTTCTGCACAAAATGAAGTTTTTTCGAAGTTTCTACGATTATCAGGAAAGCTGTAACAATTGTTTCTAGAATCCCGGAATTCAAGGCTTACCTTCAGTAAAGCAAGCAAAACGATTCTAAAATGGTTGAACTCGAGAGTAAAATTTGTTTGAAAAGATAGATGACATGAATTTTTTTATCAACGGAAATCAACTTTTCATGTTGTTACCATGGTTACATGTTCATTAGGGTGATTCAGAAATGTATGGAAAAAAATTAACTTTGTATTTTTGCGCGTCTTACCCTCTTATTTTGTGCCACTATATACACTGATTATTTGTGCAAAATTTTGGCAAAATATATTAATATTTAGAGGTCGCTCAAACGCCTTGAAATTTCGTGATATTGACAAAAACGTGATCGTAAATGATATCTATAGAAAAAAGTAGCCTTTGTATTTTTGTGCGTCTTACCCTCTTATTTTGTGCCACTATATACACTGATTATTTGTGCAAAATTTTGGCAAAATATATTAATATTTAGAGGTCGCTCAAACGCCTTGAAATTTCGTGATATTGACAAAAACGTGATCGTAAATGATATCTATAGAAAAAAGTAGCCTTTGTATTTTTATTCGTCTTACCGTCTTATTTAGGCCCTTTATATACACTGAATTATTCACCCAAAATTTTAGTAAACTATATTTACATTTAGGAGTACTTCAAATTTTGTGATAGTGGCACAAATGCGAACGTAAATAATAATAATAATAAAGTTACTTTATTGCTTTTTTATGTCTCCGAAGAAAAAAAGCGTGCAATCACAAAATGAACTATATATCTGAAAAACCAATGAAATGCAGAAAAGTATGAAAACTAATCAAATACGGAAAAAATATAAAAAACAAATTTAAATACATTAAATATATAGTAATTCGCTCATTAATTCTTGCAATACTTTTTAAGGTTACTTTTTTGCAACTTTGAAACCTTTTCTGTGTTCCTGTACCACTTGAAGAAGACACTGTCTTTGTTTTTCGTCGTTAGTGATAGTCTTAACAAATGCTTCAATAAGGGCCATGCCACGCTCCGTATTGTCGTTTACAATCCTCAGTTTCTTTGGTAGTATAAAGCCTTGTTGGTATCTATCTTAAAGATTCGAATGCTCAGGATCATACAGCTGATATATTTTGAGTTTCTTCTTTACATGAATAAGGACGCTAAAAATATTCCAAATCATTTCTTAGTGCTTGCACAAAAAGGGTTCCTGGGAACCCAGCTCTTAGATATTCTTTCCCATTAACGATAAGAATGTGAAAGAAATCATATTCATATGTTACGAATACCTTTTGTTTGTCCAGCTGCAAGTTTGAACTGGTTGGGAAATATCCATAACTTGAAGCCATAAAGAATCTTTAACACAGATATAACAAGAGGAACCACTCCTGGGACACGAAAACATACACCAAGAGAAGGTGCTCTGCTCAAGAAAATCGCACTAAGCTCTAGTATCTTCCTTGGACACTTCTTTTACATGGGTCATCAGAAGTTAACTTTGCGCAACTTCCATCACTAGTTGCACGTTGCTCTGAATGTGCTACCAACTCCTCAACCTCATCGTTCCTCACTCCAGGTTTAAAATTAGAATGTTTTATTCTGGACTATGATTGCTGAAACCGCTTAAAAAGCAGTATTGTAGATCCAATGGCAGTGGATGGTTCCACGCAATTGCGTGAACATCGCATCTGACATTGCACGCAATCAAATACCCCAATTCTGCCTATTTCTTGGTTTATCGGTTAAAATACCGAGAGACCAAGAGTAGAATAGATTTCGGTTGTAATACCACAGAAAACACAATGTCTAAAATATAATGGCGAAAGCACAATATAAAAGTTGCTTCCCTAGTTTTTTTCCCCAAGTTCAAACATGCTCCAACTTTAGTACCGGCAATGCATGTCGTATTGAAACACATACCACGTACGAGCTCAGTAAGTTCCCATTTATCTAAATGGTTATCGTACAGCAGCATTTTCTGTTGCAATTCCAATGCCTGACTAACTTACTTGAACCCAGAAGTAAATCATCAATGCTTGTGGTAATGATACTAATACTGGTATGAAACCCGCCGATCATCCTTCATTTTCCCAATATATTTTGAATAAGAGTTTCGTTCCAGTGAACTATCAAAGGAAGTCCTAGATTTAAACGACTTTTGTAAGTTAACGGCCAATTCAGAGCGAATAGTTTGCATTTACCGTTCTATGGACGTTGTCAAATCCTCCCCATTTTGACCCATACTTTGTACTGTAGCAGCTACTATCAAAGTGGCTTTCTGTCACTTATACTGGGTCCTGTCTAGAGTGGATACTAGGTGTTTTAGCCAAATAAACTCATACACCTCAAACAACCGAAAAGAAAACAGAAACCACAGCCCGAGCTTGCAGCTGCATTTTCTACCTAAACTCAGGTAAGAGATAATGCAGCTTCGGAGCTGGGGGGGGGGGTAATCGTTACAACTCACTTTGAGCTATTATTTTATTGACTAATTACTTAGTAGAGTAAACTAACGTTTTAAGTTATTCCATTTTATATGAAGAATAATATTATTTCGGGTAATGAAAATATATACTCCAACTCTCGAAATTACTAATTTTCAACAGAATTCGATCGCGTTGAGCGACTTCTAAATATTATTCAATTGAGCTAAAATTTTACATACATCACATTCATGAATAGTGTAAAAAAACTGCGGGGTAAGACCAGAGAAATTCAAAAACAAATTTTTTTGAATCACCCTAATGTTCATACTTATTTTTGTTTCGTTCTTTTTCCAGCGTTGCCAGGCGTAGTATTTTTGATACTACGGTAGTATTTTTTCGGCCCAAATAAGGAGCGTAGTATTTTTCCGGCAACCCTGTTTCCAAAAAACTAATGACTTAATTAAAAGTTTTGGCGGATATATATTTTTTTTTTCATTTTCATAGATTTCGCATTTCAGCAACATTGATTTTGGCAACGTTTGGAAACAGTAGTATTTTGTAATATTTTTTTCAGAGGAGGCGTAGTATTTTTTTGTTTCAATTCTCTGACAACCCTGTCTTTTTCCCGGTGAAAATGCTTTCGGACCTTGGCGCGTTTTTGCGTTTCTCGCGGAATTGAAAGCTCCGAGAGAAACTACGTAAAATAGCCAGGGTTACCACGTTTGGCGCGCCTATCACCCATTTAACGAGGAAAGGGTACCTAAAGCACAGATTAACCAACTATCGTATCAATTGCGATATTGCATCGTTCTTTTTAAAGTGTTTAATTTCGGAAAATGTATTGTTTTGTTTTTTAAACTAGGAAAGAAAACTTTCTTCTTCTTTTAAACTTTTGTAAGATTTCTGTTGGTTTCTGTGAGCAACAAAATTGTTTTTAATTTCTCTTTTGGCTTATTTTTGTGCTTCTCCCCTTGGGGTTGCATTCGAATGTTCCAAGGGGTGTTTTACCCCTTTTATGGAGTAAATCAGTGTTCATTTCCATGCAGACAAAAGTGATATGAATTGGCACGACCACTTGGCGATATATCGCCAAGCTTTTGGTCGCCAAGTATTTCGCCAAGTTGGCAAAAAAATTGTTTTCTTTTTTTTATTTGGATTCAATTTGGCGCTATTGGCGATATTTTGCGAAAAATCCACTGAATGACGTTAAAATCGGCGATATTTAGGGGATTAATCATTGTAAAACATTTTTTTTGCATTGTTTCGTGGCAAACTAGGGATATAAATGTTTGAACTGTTATCTTGCTCACTCCAAGCACTATTTTAGCACTTAAGGCACTAAGAAATTTACATGTAAAAATAAGTAGCGTGAAGTCTATAACAGATTTTTATATCGCACTTTGAAGGAATTTGAGTTGAATTACAACTAAAATAGAGCATTTTTTCTGCTATATCAATTATTTTACAAATGAACTTTTACTTTTATACCACGGGCAAAGCCGTGCGGGTACCGCTAGTCTAAAATAAAGTATTTTAAGTTGGTTTTTGTTTCCTCATATGTAGAGATTTATCTCTCAACTAATTTTTTGATAACAAAACTACGTCTTTCACTCCTATTTTAATCATCATTATTATTATTATTTGGTTGGCGCGTTGGGGAGAAAATCGCATTAAATTTGTAGCCAACATTGGAAAGAGCTTTAACCCTCTCGCTGCGTTTTTTTTTTTAATCAAATAAGGTTCAAAAATTGCGTCTTTTTTTTATTACATATTTCAAAACTACATATATTTTAGACTTAAAATATACAAGAATTTTTTATAAAAGAGTTTTTTTTCAATATAGAATTAGATCATAGAAAAAAGTTGTCAGAATATTGAATATTATTATATATTTCTCAGAAACGTGGATAACTAACGCCATGTGTTAGTCGACATCTAAATAAACAGTTAAACATTACAGAAAAGCCGAAATGAAACCATGAACGGGGAAAGAGCGGGTTGCACACTTAAATTGACGGCAAAAACGCATCCCCGCGATAATCGCGGGTTGTGCAAATTTTGCTACTTCCACGTTGCCCGTGGAAATCGCGGGATGCGCAGCGAGAGGGTTAAACGTAATGAAGCTAATTCAACTGTGTCCATAACAATTACTAACACAAAAAGCTTTTCAAGAACTGAGAAAGCTTTCAGGTTTCCAGTTTCATCGTCTCTCAATAAAAAAATCTTTTGGATGAAAGTTATTCTATTGTTGGACTAAATGACAGCCAATCAGTGAGCAATATATCTTGTTAAATAAATTATGCAGAACCAATGACGTTCACAAGATGTTTGTGCTATGATTTCGACACTGTAACAAACGATAAAAAACTAAACGATTAGTTTACGTATGATGGAAACTTTTTTTTTTCACTTTTCGGTTATTTTTTATCAGAGCGAATGAAAAGCCAAATGATACTTAAATGCAAATTCGCTATCATTAACTTTGGCTAATTTAAAATCACAAATTTGATTCATCAGAAAAAGAAAGGGGGAGAAAACTTATTTTTGTTCATGCAACTTTTGTTTATAAACAGATGCATGCTATTCAATATGCACTTCTGATTCTAGATTTCCATGCTTTATCTATTCTTTCGGATGACTTAAAATGCATTATTTTAATAAAACCATTGTATTCTGTTCAAAACGAGAAATATATCTGCATTTCGACTGGAGAAAAAACTCTTATTAATAAAACAAAACCCGATATTAATTTATTGCATTCACATTAAAATTACGCTAAAAATGAACAAATGCATTTGTGATTTTTTTATACGCTTTTATTAGTTTCACATGTGGGTTTGTATGTTTGTATGTATGTATGTAACTCTGAAGAAAAGATAAAATTCACGTTCTTTACAAACCCAAAAGTAATGTAAATAGTATTATTAATTCTAAAGGCTAAACTGTATTACATGTGAACGTGTTATAAATGTTTCAGTTGTTTGAATGTGACTCTAAATAAAAGATAAAATTCACATTCTTTGCAAACATAAAAGTAATATATTTAATACTATTATTAATACTAAAAGCTAAACTATATTACATGTTGATGTATTATAAGTGCATGTAAGCTTAGCGGACATTCAATAGTTTTAAAAATTATAGGGAAATCAGTCAGAGTAGCATGAAATATAGTTGGATTAACTCTAAAAGCGTACTTTTTAGTTTTTTTAAGCTGCAATTTGATTATTTAATTTTTTTTTCTTGTCACAGAAAATCGATATTGTTTTTTGACACATTCTTCATTATTTTGGATAGTAAAAGTAAAGTCCCTAAACTTTTGAAGATTTTTTTTTACTTTTTCCAAAAAAAAAAACTTTGAGGTAAACATTTTGCATAGTTACTGAAATGTGAGCTTAGACCTTGTACAGACTTTGTCAAGAGTTTTTGATAGGGAAAGCGGATGTCTAAAATTTAGGCTTGTTTAGATATATCTTTTCGAAAATGCTTTTTCGAGGATCTTGCTTTTAAAAGCAGTCACGTTTTATCATAATAAGAAAAGTTTTGCTATTTTATTTCATAACTTTAAAAATCAGGGTAACGAAAGCTCTCTTTGTACAAAAAATAAAAGCATCGTCAGTTTCAAAGACATTTTCTCCAAATTTGACCTTTTTTGAAAACTTTTGATAAAATGTAAAAATAGAAAAAGATTGTCCTTGACCGCAATTCTAACTCCAACATTTACTTGCATATATTAACGTTATAGCATTCGTTTTACAGTGAAAGCGTGATTTTTTGCGTATTTTCTGTGAAGACCTTATTTAGTTTAAGGTTTTGTGTCAGTGATAAAAATTGTTTTCATTTCTTTTTTCTCTTAAATCTTTATTTAGATGAAATGTAACTTCTCCATTGAGCATCCATAGTAAGTTAGTAAAAAAAACGTAGAGAGATTATGTCTCTGTATTTATTTAAAATTAGTTTAAACTTAAACTTTTTAAACAAAAAATTACAACATTCAACTATTTATTTCAAATTATGAATCATATAAAAATCAGGACTCATGATAGTATTTGAACATTACACTAAGTTTCAGGAATGTTTACCCGAAATCCAGTAAGAGTTTTAAGTATTTACATATACTGCTAACATTTATTCTTTTTTTTTTTTTTTTTGAATTCTCTACTAATAATAAATTGAAGGTGGTTCTGTCTGTCCTTCTTTCTTTCTGTCTGTCTGTCTGTTACGCGCGTAGCGCCAAAACCGTTCGGTCGATTTTCATGCCACTTGGCACAAAATTAGTTTGTAGCATGTAGTTTTGCACCTCGAAGCGATTTTTCGAAAATTCCATTTCGTTCTTTTTCTATTCAAATTCTTAGCGGAAATTCGATAAAATAGGGAAGAAATATTCCACACACATTTTCAAGTCTTATGTCATTCGAAAGCTTGAAATTTTCTGCACAAAATGAAGTTTTTTCGAAGTTTCTACGATCATCAGGAGAGCTGTAACAATTGTTTTTAGAATCCCGAAATTCAAGGCTTACCTTCAGTAAAGCAAGCCAAACGATTCTAAAATGGATCAGCTCGATAATAAAATTTGTTTGAAAAGAGAGATGAAAAGAATTATTTTATCAACGGAAATCAACTTTTCATGTTGTTACTATGGTTACGTGTTCATACTTATTTTTGTTTCGTTCTTTTTCCAGGGTTGCCAGACGTAGTATTTTTGATTCTACGGTAGTTTTTTTTCGGCCCAAATAAGGAGCGTAGTATTTTTCTGGCAACCCTGTTTCCAATATACTAATGACTTAATTAAAAGATTTGGCGGATTTTTTTTTTTTTTTTTTCATTTTCATAGATTTCGCATTTCAGCAACATTGATTTTGGCAACGTTTGGAAACAGTAGTATTGTTCTATATTTTCTTTTAGGAGCTATATTTTTTGTTCCATTCTCTTGGCAAGCCTGTCATTTTTCCGGTGAAGATGCTTTGGACCCTGCTTTGCGCGTTTCAAATCAGTCTACGCAAATAGCTAGGATTACCACGCTTGGCTAGCCAAAGTCGATATGATTTGCGAGCAAAGTCACTAAGGCACAGATTAACGCAAGCTATTGATCGCCAAATATTTGACGCCAAATTGGCGAATAATTTTTTTTTTTTAATGATTTAGGTTCAATTTGGCGCTGTTGGCGATATTTTGCGAAAAATCCACTGAATAATGTTAAAAACGACGATCTTTAGGAGATTAATCATTGTAAAATATTTTATTGCATTGTTTCATAGCAAACTAGGGCTACAAATGTTTGAATTGTTATCTTGCTCACTCCAAGCACTATTTTAGCACTTAAGGCATCTACTAAGAAATTTACACGTAAAATTAAGTAGTGTGAGGTCCATAGCAGATCTTTATATCACTTTGAAGGAATTATAGTTGAATAAAACTAAAATAGAGCAATTTTTCTGATATATCAGTTATTTTACAAATGAATTTTTAATTTTATACCACGGGCAAAGCCGTGCGGGTACCGCTAGTGTAAAATATTTTTGAGCTTACCTCGTTTTTTAAAAGTTAAGTTAAAAAAAAGCAATTCATTAAAAAAAAAAATAAACTTAAACCCAAGTGCTTAATATTACGAAAAAAAAAATTAATTTCATGCTAAAGATTATATTGTTCAATAACTGTAAACACAGACTTATTTTAAATTTCCAAAGCAAATATGTGTTCAGAAGAATTAGAAACGAAAACGATTAATTTTAAGTTTTTTTTTTTTCAAATGAAAATGTTTTTGCTTACTTGCCTTACACGTGAAAAAACTCTGCCCCCCCCCCAAAAAAACAGTTTGTTTAATTGATTGATTTATTATTGTGGCAAGCATTCTAAATTGCTTCAGCAAAGCTTAATTTAATTTGTGAAGCTTGATATTTATAAACGTAAATCTAAAAATAAGTTTTCTGTTTTTTAAAGCATCTGCCTAATGGGATCCTTATCAAAGGAGGGAGATGACGAATTGAAAAAGTGGGAAAACTGAAGGCTTTGCTCACAAAGAATATAAGTTTAAACAAAATGTTGGTCCCCGAAAGGAATTTTTACTAAGTTGAGGTTTAAGATTAGGAGTTAAATAAAAAAAAACTGCTTATCTTAAAACAACGTCCATTTATATAAGCGCATTCTAATAAATTTCAAATTCTTTCCAGGAGATTCTTCCTTGCATACTTTCATCAAAAATGGATACAATTGTAATTTTCAACAAGCGTCTTAAACTAAAAATGTATGTTGTTTTTACAGTATATTATAGCTAATTTTATAGTAACAAACTGTAAAAATTGCTACTTTTACAGTACTAGACTTCACTTCACACTCTCCAGGGTCCCCCGTACCTACCACAGCTTCGTGGTTTAACCGGGATAGGGCCCTGAAGAGCGCTCTGTTCTTAATTTTGAACCAGAACCTAGGGTCGAGCAAACCCTAGGGCCCAGCACCCCCAGAGGTATCGTTTCACTTGGAGGACTTTGTGACCACGACATTTTTAACGCCTCCCAGCCACCATTAATCAAGGCGGTGGATCTTTGATCGGCTGGGTTTCGAACCCGGGTCCCTCCGGACACGAGTCCGATGCCTTACCGATCGGGCCACCACGGCCCTACAGTACTAGACTGTAAAACTAGCAGTTTTACAGTAATGAACTGTAAAACTGCTAATTTAACAATTTATTACCGTGCATTTTACAGTTTAAAACTGGAACCTCTGTTGCCAGTGTTATACTGTTGTTTTAACAGAATAACACAGCTAAATTTTATGGCAATAAATAGTAAAATTGCTAACTTTACAGTAAGAAACTGTAAAATTGCTAGTTTTAGTTTATTACTGTGCATTTTTTAGTTTTAAATTGGAAACTGGTCTGCTAGTATTATATTGTAAAAACAACAGTTCATTTTTTGCAGTGTATTATTATACAGCGAGAGCCCATGAGTGCCAGACCTACGTCATTTTATAAAGGCACGAAATTTTTCTGCGTAAGCACACCACAGTATGTACGAACTGTTCGCTATTCGTTAAGCTGAGTCGCGCTGGCTTTGGCGGGAAACAGGTAGCAAAGGAACGTAAAATTGCTGCCCAAAAACGTCATAGTATAAAGCGTAATTTTTAAATATGTTGTAAGGCGTACTATTAGAAGTGCACGCTGGCCTTGCGCAGCCAGACACTTTGAAGTTGGTAAAAATGTAAGCAAATTTACGTCATTTTATAAAGCGTAATTTTTTAATATGTTGTAAGGGGGGGCATTAGAAGTTACACCTTACAGTGCCAGACACTTTGCACGCTGGCTTTGCGCAGCGAGCACTTTGAAGTTGGTAAAAATGTAAGCAAATTTACGTCATTTTATAAAGCGTAATTTTTTAATATGTTGTAAGGGGGGCCATTAGAAGTTACACCTTACAGTGCCAGACACTTTGCACGCTGGCCTTGCGCAGCCAGACACTTTGAAGTTGGTAAAAATGTAAGCAAATTTACGTCATTTTATAAAGCGTAATTTTTTAATATGTTGTAAGGGGGGCCATTAGAAGTTACACCTTACAGTGCCAAACGCTTTGCACGCTGGCCTTGTGCAGCCAGACACTTTGAAGTTGGTAAAAATGTAAGCAAATTTATGTCATTTTATAAAGCGTAATTTTTTAATATGTTGTAAGGGGGGCCATTAGAAGTTACACCTTACAGTGCCAGACACTTTGCACGCTGGCTTTGCGCAGCGAGCACTTTGAAGTTGGTAAAAATGTAAGCAAATTTACGTCATTTTATAAAGCGTAATTTTTTAATATGTTGTAAGGGGGTCCATTAGAAGTTACACCTTACAGTGCCAGACACTTTGCACGCTGGCCTTGCGCAGCCAGACACTTTGAAGTTGGTAAAAATGTAAGCAAATTTACGTCATTTTATAAAGCGTAATTTTTTAATATGTTGTAAGGGGGTCCATTAGAAGTTACACCTTACAGTGCCAGACACTTTGCACGCTGGCCTTGCGCAGCCAGACACTTTGAAGTTGGTAAAAATGTAAGGGTCATTCCATGTGAAATCATCCCGGCCATGACACCCACCACCTCCGATTTTAATAAAATGTACAGCAGTTGGAGACTTTTTGATGCTGATAACAAAAATACTACTTATATTGAGATAAGTGAAGGGGTTGAAAAGTGATGGCCCTTTAAATATTTTGCTTGGTGGCTCATTTGCCGCCATTTTGAATGACATATACATTTGTACAAACGGCTGTAACTCCTTAACAAATAGTCGTAGAGCTTTCTTTTTTTTTATTTTTTTCATAATAGTGTATGCTTTAATTTGAATCGAGTTTAATTGGTATACACAGTAGCGTACATAGTAGCGGCGCCCCCCCCCCGCATGATTCATTAGTGCGCCTCCCGTAAGATTTATAAGTATGCCCTATCTTAGGTTTATGGCAAAAAATTAAAAGCTACAAAAGACTTCGTTGAAGAGTATTCTGATATTTAAAATCAAGTTTATTTCAAAACATAAAGTAATGAAAATTGTAATTGCAATGAAAAAGCAGAATTCAGGAAAGGTAATAAACACTATACAGTTGCCACATGGAAATCTTACTAGAAAATACCAGGATATCTTACAATAATTATACTCCAAGTTTCATTAAAGGTTGGACAGGGGGGATATGTTATGCAGGAGAAGGCAGGGTGGGTGGTGAAATCATTACGTTATGCATCATATGTGACGTATCGATGCAGATTTCATTCGGAACACCTGGAATTGACATTGAATACGAGGAAAAAAAGTATTTTTGTGTTATTTTTTCAGAGTGCGCCCTCATGCCTCTGGCGCCCACCCCCCGCGCCGCGGGGGCTGCGGGGGCGCTATGTACGCCACTGGGTATACCTATTATAAATTTTTTCCTGCGAGTGTTTTCTTTCAGTTTTTTGACTCAAAAATTAAGGAACTTTAACAGAAAATTACTCACAAAACTCCACCTTCGATTTCAACCAAATTATGTGCTCGGGTATCTTTAAGTATGTTTTAACACCAGATAAAAAAATCTCGATGGGTCATTCATGTGTGTTTTTTTTTTTTTTTTTCAAACAGAATTTTTTAATTTTCAGTCAAAAAATGGAATCATTTCAAATTGATGTTTATCGCATTCTGTATTCCACAATATGACAATTACCTCCCCCGCGCCCCCCCCCCCCAAAAAAAAGAAAGTAAAAATCCTATATATGGCAATTGAGGAGACTTTCAAGATTAATATAACCACCAAAATAAGAACAAGTAATGATTTATTAGTCAATAAAGGCATTTCGTTCTTTAGAGAACTAGCACACTCGTTATACATTAAATGTGCTACTCAAAAATTAAAAAAGCAAGTGAATAACATTATTATTGAAAATACTTCATATAAATAATATAAATTGTGATAAAGACATCAGACTTATAAAAGAATACCTAATGTTGCAAAAGAGATAAGAGTGACGCACAAATTGCAAAGTGCAAGGATATAACAGCACATTTTAATTTCTTTAGTATTTCATTAAAGATCATAGATATTTTACTAAATCCAGATTTTCTAGAACAGTGAAACACGTATTTTATTAAATACATATAAATTAATAGCAATAATTTTTGTTCATCTAGTTTTCAAAATTAGAGTTTACCAAGTTCAGAAACATATCTTGTCCACTTGGTGTGCACTAAAGCACTAGAACTTTCACTAAGTTTATACGTCTTTCCAGTTCTCGTACTGACGTCAACATTACAGAGAATGTGACTCAAAGGGACAGTACAGTTCTCCCGTTCAGGCAAAAAGTAAGATATTGCTGGGCCATGTGGATACAATAACTTAATATCTACATCACCTTCTTTCATGTGAATTTCAGAAACAAGTCCTAAAAACCATTTCGAGTTCATGACACATGAAACATAACTATTTAGAGGTGGAACGTTTAAAGTACGTTTATGTTCTAACAATCAAAAAACTATTCTAAAAATCTAGATTTAGTAAAATAACTATGATCTTTGATAAAATACTTAAGAAACTAAAATGTGCTGTTATATCTCTGCACTTGGCAATTTGTGCATCACTCTTATCTCTTCTGCAACATTAGATATTCTTTTATAAGTCTGAAGTCTTTATCACAATTTAATTATTTATATGAAGTATTTTCAATAATAATGTTATTCACTTGCTTTTTTAATTCTTGAGTAGCACATTTAATGTATAACGAGAGTGCTAGGGCTCTAAAGAACGAAATGCCTTTATTGACTAATAAATATCATTACTTGTTCTTATTTTGGTGGTTATATTAATGTTGAAAGTCTCCTCAATTGCCATATATCGGATTTTTACTTTCTTTTTTTGGGGGGAGGGGGAGTTATTTTCATATTGTGGAGTACAGAATGCGATAAACATTATTTTGAAATGATTCTTTTTTTTTTTTTTTTGACATTCCTTTTTTTTTTTGACATTCCTTTTTTTTTTGACATTCCTTTTTTTTTGGACTGAAAATTAAAAAATTCTGTTTGAAAAAAAACACATGAATGGTCCATCGATATTTGTTATCTGGTGTTAAAATACTTAAAGGTACCCGAGCACATAATTTGGTTGAAATCGAAGGTGGAGTTTTGTGAGTAATTTTCTGTTAAAGTTACTTCATTTTTTGAGTCAAAAAACTGAAAGAAAACACTCGCAGGAAAAAATGTATAATAGGTATACCAATTAAACTCAATTCAAATTAAAGCATACACTATTATGAACAAAATAAAAAAAAGAAAGCTGTACGACTATTTGTTAAGGAGTTACAGCCGTTTGTACAAATGTATATGTCATTCAAAATGGCGGCAAATGAGCCACCAAGCAGAATAATTAAAGGGCCATAACTTTTCAACCCCTTCACTTATCTCAATATAAGTAGTATTTTTGTTATCAGCATCAAAAAGTCTCCTACTGCTGCACATTTTATTAAAATCGTAGGTGGTGGGTGTCATGGCTGGGATGATTTCACATGGAATGACTCTTACATTTTTACCATCTTCAACATGTCTGGCTGCGCCATTCCAGCGTGCAAAGTGTCTGGCACTGTAAGGTGTAACTTCTAATGGCCCCCCTTGCAACATATTAAAAAATTACGCTTTATAAAATGACGTAAATTTTCTTACATTTTTACCAACTTCAAAGTGTCTGGCTGCGCAAGGCCAGCGTGCAAAGTGTCTGGCACTGTAAGGTGTAACTTCTAATAGTACGCCTTACAACATATTAAAAAATTACGCTTTATACTATGACGTTTTTGGGTAGCAATTTTACGTACCTTTGCTACCTGTTTCCCGCCAAAGCCAGCGCGACTCAGCTTAACGAATAGCGAACCGTTTGTACATGCTGTGGTGTGCTTACGCAGAAAAATTTCGTGCCTTTATAAAATGACGTAGGTCTGGCACTCATGGGCTCTTAGACTATTACTGAAATATTAAAATATCAACTTCAGTGAAACTAAATGTAAGTGAAAAAACTACCTTGAGAATATTTAATTGTTTTAAGTTTGAAATTTCTGCTTACAAGATATTAGAAAAGTATAGCATTAGTTTTTGGTAAATATTTGGAATCAGAAGTAAGAACTTAAGAGACAAACTAAGTTATTAAAAAAAAAATAGAGCCAAAAATACTGAAAAAGCTCAACTTTGAAAAAAAAAAAATGTGAGCATGTGTTTGGGGAGTATAAGAAACTATGCTTTCTATGCAAAAAGTTCTGTAAAAAAAGGTAAAAAAGACGTTTATAGCTGTGATAAGCTGTAAGTCTATAATAGGCGATTTCTTTCTATCACTGAATTCACATCTTTTTCCTGCAACTCCGAAACATGTCTCTAATTATTCTAACGTGTTTTTTCGACGTTGTTGGTTATAATTATACCTTTATATAATTCAGTAGCAAAAAAACCATTCTTTCGTTGTTAGATAGGCTAAAATATAAATAAAACATGGAATTCCTTTTCTGACCATTTCTCACTATTTTAGTCATCCTTTACTGAACACTCTGAAAGAGAAACAGAAGATTTATTTCCAAAAATTGCAAAGCACGTTAGAGCTGTATAGGACATTCTAAAAAATCTGTAACTAAAAGTTTCATCTTTCTTTACCTTTTTTTGTTATTCAAGAAGACTGGCTAAGCAGCAAGAACCACAACATGCATAAACTATTACTCAAGAAATAGGCATACGGCACTATTTTTAAAGACATTAAGTAATACATAAATGTGTTAACACCCTCTTAAAGACTTTGAAATTCTTATGAGAGTAAAAGCTATAATTTCCACTGCATGAATACAAGGTTGATAAAAATATTCTTAAGATAAATAATGAAAATTAAACGCTATTATTTATTTACTCATAAATAAAGAGTTATCTTTGAAAGTTTTTGGTACGCTTTCTCCTTTATTTATTTATTTTTATTTTTTTGGAAAGAAATTTCGAATATTTTGTTTTTGTACTCCTTATTTTATGCTTAACTTTTTTCTTCTTATTTTTTTTAAGACTAACAAAAACATTTTCTTGCTTGTTTAATGATACAGTAACTACATTTACCGTTCCGATTCCTATTTGCTATTTTCATTATTGCATGTTTGCAGTACGTTTTCACTTTTAATTGATAGCATGTTTTACTTAACTATTATAGTGACGTTAATTCTTGTTTATTCAACTTTATTATTTGTCTTCGCATCATTTGATAAAAACAAAATGCTTTGCCAAAAAAGGGAAGAAATTAAATTACAGGAATATCTAAACAGTTTAAAAAAGCAAAAACACAGAGCAAAACTTCATCTAGTTGATTAACTCCAGAAAAAAAACTAATGCTGAAGAAAGGGAGCTTTTGAAAGTATTTTAAACTTTTTTGCCTTTTACAAACATACATTAACGAAAAAATTTTTTTCGTTAGATCTTTACCTATGATTAAATATATTTGTTCGTCAAAAAAATCTGACATACTTAAGCACAGTTAAATTTACGCATTATACTGCATTCTCAAAAGTGTATACTGCATAGTGTTAAAGTAGAGACCAAAAATAGTATAAAATATTCTTTGAGTTAACATTTTAGTTGAAATGCACGATCCAGAATTTACTCATAATAATCATGAAATCATGTTTTCAGAGCTGATTTTTAGCTTTAAAATTACTATGCTATTACTGTGATTACTATACTATACTATTACATCAGTGATACAATTCAAAATTTAATCTGCTCTTTGAAGTTCCAGCGTTTCTGTTTACTGGTAAAAAGAAATGCACAAAGCGTATGCCAGAGTTATTTTTCTTTCTCTTCCTATATTTCAGTCTGATTTATTTTTTCTTTTAACCATTGGCTAAAACCGTTTTACTGTTTTTTTCACTACACCGTAAAAATGAATGTTATTTTTACAGTATAATACAATTAATTTCTCAGTACTAAACTGTAAAATTGCTAACTTTACAGTAATAAACTGCAAAATTATATCAAGTATAATATCGATAATTTTATAGTAATAAACTAAATGCTAATTGCTAATTTTCAGTAAAAAGCTGTAAAATTTATAATTGTACAGTTCTAAACTGCAAAAATGCTAATTTTACAGCAAATAAAGGGTAAATTGCTAGATTTACAGTTTATTGCCGTGCATTTTACAGTTTAAAACTGGAACCTCTGATGCCAATATTGTACTATTGTTTTTACAGTATAATACAGCTAAAATTTACGACGAAAAATTGTTAAATTTCTAACTTTACAGTAAGAAACTGTAAAATTGCTAGTTTTGCTGCTTATTACTGTGCATTTTACAGTTTTAAATTGGAACCTCAGATGCCAGTATTATACTGTAAAAACGATAATTCATTTTTACAGTGTATAAAAATTTATTAAATCCTACATTGAAACTTTGTGCAACGCTACTTATCGGCATGTATCAGGTTACGAAGAATTTTCTCATTTGTTTTGTAATTGTTGATCATATTTCTTTGTGAAATAATTTGGGACAAAAGCAAAAAAAAAAAAAAAAAAACGCACTCCAAGCATCTTCATGAAATAAACTTCTTCAATTTCTCTGTCAAAACATATGTTTCGATCGACAATAAATCAATATTTTCTATATTTAAGCATTCAATGAAATATTTCACAAATGGTTTTCGAAAGTTTTGCAAAATCAGCAATCTTGGTCTGCTTTTTCGAAAATCACTTCTGTTTATAAAATAAGTCAGCCATGTGTATTTTCACTGTTTGAGACTTTTTTTTTTAATTCCGAATTTCTCCGCTTTTTCGCTGAAGTTCGGGTTAAAACAATCGCGCTTGTCATTCTAGCAGAATCCTTCGTTTGTGGCAATTAAATGTAATCCCGGGAGGTGTTTCAAAGCAGGAAATTAAAGCTGAGAACGAAAAACCTTTCGAAGTTTGGTTTTTTTCTTTCATTTTACAAAGACAACTTTTGTAAGATTAAAAAAAAAGCATTTGTATGCTACTTAGACGTGTCGCTTTTTGCAGTATCACAACTGCAAAAATCAGTCTTAAACGGATTAAAATACATTAAATTATTGCTAAAAATGAAAATATCGTTGAATAAAATAAACAAATTCATTTCAATCGTAACGGTTACTTTTTATTCAGTACTTTAACCAAAGTAAGAAAAAAATATCATTTACAAATTTCAGGACTTAGATTACGCTATGTTGAATCTTGATTTTGTTTTATTTTGTTAAAGCTCAAACTTAGCTTTTAAAAAAAAAAGAAAAGAAAATTATGTTCAATGGCATAAATCGACATTGATTTCAAACATTAAGTAAAAAGATGTATAAAGTTTCAACACTTGAATAGTTCCTCGTGGGGAAAAAAATTAAAACCGTGAAAAAGGTAGTAATACACATTTTATACTATGAAAAAGCGAGTAATTACATGGCATAGCTCAAAGCCGTGGGAGTAATGCTTAATAGCACACATGACTAAAACACAAAAAATAAATCCCATAATTCCTTCAGTTTTTTATAAATATTTGTCGGAAATACCAAAAAAAGAAGTTTAATAAATAATTCTGTAACTTTTACTCTGCAAAAAGTTTTACTTTCCTTTGATGAGTCAGTACTTCTTTAATTGGAGATTCTCAAGCCAATCGGTTATGAATTAGATTGTTGTTTCACCCTACGAATGTTTTAAAGCAGAATAAAGCTGACGCAGCGTTGCGGCAATTCCTTTGATCCCTAGCATCTACTTTTTGGTGCTTATAGATCGAAGTGAGCTCAGATGTAAAACTTAATTGAATTTGTGTTGCCTGAACTGAAAATATAGTAAGCTTTTAGAGATTTAGGAGGAAAAAAAGAGGAGTAATTAGTATTTTAAAACAGTTAAAAAGAGGATTTTTGAAGCATATCCTTGTAGAGATTGTTGTTTATCGCTTCAAATATTAAATTTGATCATATTTGAACAATTTTTTCACTATAATTTAACATGAACAATGTATACGTCTGGTGTTACATTTGATAGTTTTTCCCCCTCTATGTAAACTTAACCGATTTCGGGATTTGTTCTTTGGTATTGTTATAAGCTTTTTATTCAAGTTTCAATCAATTATAGCAAATATAGGTTAGATTAAAATTAATGAAGGGTTTTTACATCCTTTCGTTTTTAAAAAAAATTCTTACATGTGTCACTGTGCTAAAATGATTTAAGTAAAACTAGTAATAGTTTTATAATTCCTCCCCCCCCCCCGGTCTCCCAGAGTATTTACTTAAAAAATGCTTCATTTTTGGAGCAATATTTGATTTGCTAAACTAATTGTCGTTAAATTCATGCGTAAGTCAAACCTAAAGTAAAAGTTATTGCGGCATTTTAAAAATTCAGATCAGTGCACTGATTTAAAAATGAATTCATTGTTCTTTTACTGAACTTGGCGGTTAAATAACACTTTATAGACTGAGTGAAATCAAGTGGTTTATATTCTCCCGCAAATATGATCTGGAACGCAAATGAATCAATGATTTCAGAAAGAAATTAAGTCTCACGTACGCTGCAAAAAATGAACTGTTGTTTTTACAGTCTACTACTGGCAGCCAAGGTTTCAATTTAAAACTGTAAGATGCACAGAAACTTAAATAGCAATTTTACAGTTTCTTACTGTAAAGTTAGCAATTTTACAATTTATTGCTGTAAAATTTAGCTGTATTTATACAGTAGAAACAACAGTACTATACTCGCAGCAGAGGTTACAGTTTAAAACTATAAAATGCACGTAAATAAACTAAAATTAACAATTTTACAGTTTATTACTGTAAAATTAGCAATTTTTACAGTTTATTACTATAAAATTAGGTGTATTATACTGTGAAAACAATATTCATTATTTCCAGTGTAGTTTCTTTCAAACAAGTTAATGGTTGAAAGTTTTTATTTTAAATAAACGATGTAATTATCCTCATTTTCAGGGCCGTTTGCCATCTAGTAATAAGTTTTAAATCTTAAATATATATGTTTAAAAAAATTATTCTCTTTTTTTTGGTGAATGAAAAACTTACCAAGTTTAGTTAAATAAGTAAACAAAAAATGTAAGTCATTTAAAATAAATTCATTTAAAAACTAAAGAAAAAAAAATTATTATAAAAACTGAAAAAGAAAAAAAACAGTAGTTTGTGTATAATCATCACCATCTCCAGTATTTTGCATTTTTTAACAAACTTTTAAAAAATGTTATAATGCACACATTTAGCTGTATTATATTTTATAATACTGGTAGCGGAAGTTCCAGCTTAAAACTGTAAAATGCACAGCAATAAAGTGTAAAATTAGTAATTTTATAGTTATTACTGTAAAATCAGTAATTTTACAGTTGATTACTATAAAACTAGCTGTATTATACTGTAAAAACAACATTCATTTTTTACAGTATAAAACCGTGCTTTATTTCACCGCTGGAATTGATTTTGAAAAGTTTAAAATTTTGGACTTATTCTCTTTTTTTTGGTGAATAACTTACAAGTTTAGTTAATAGTAACAAAAATGTAAGTCATTCAAAATAAATTCATTTAAAACTAAAGAAAAAATATTATAACAAACTGAAAAAAAAAAAAAACAGTACGTTTGTGTATAATCATCACCTTTCAGTATTTTCCTCATCAGTGCAGTCAGCTTTCTGAAGAATAATAAAAGATGTAAATAAATCAGCAACGAGCCAATTGATAAAAAAAAATTCTTAAGCGTATAAAAATGAGTCATATCCATAGAAATAAACTTTTACAATCCTTATCTTATCTGATTTTTGTGGGATAACCTCATTTTAGATATTAATAAGATTAGGGTAAAATTGAACTGAATAAATTTCTTGATATCAATTATTTTTTCCTACATTATGAGAACTTTCCCTTTTTATTCAAGGCTGGCAAAAGTAGTTCATTTGATCAGTGGCATTTTGTAAGGATGAAAAGATACTCTTGAAAACCTCAGGTAAAAGAACTAGCCTAAAACCACCCCTTGGTGTTTTGCCGGATATTTAAAACCACGAGTAGTGAGAATTTAAAACTAGCTTTTCATCCTGAAGAACAGCATTTTCAATGCCTTCATTTGAAAAACAAGTCCCCATAAATTAAAAAAGCTACCAGTTTTAATGGTTACGTTTCATTGATTTCAACAAATATCTGTTCCTCAGAACCAGACTAACGTAATTCCATTTTAGAAACTTTTCAACAGAGGGCAAAAACGATTGCCGAATACATGCAAAAGATGGGACTCGTGCTCTTTAAATGCTGCTAAGTACTTGTGAAGGAATTTATTTTATAGAATTACGTTCTCATGGGAGGATGCAGAATAAAATTCTACGTACAATGAAGCAATAAATAAAAATGTCCATTTTTGGACTTTCGTCATTCTGGCTCTGAGGTACAGATATGACGATGAGCCTTGACGTAACCCCACACATAAGAGATTAAATCTACCACAGAACCAGAAAAACGTCCAAAAATTACAATTTTCACTTTATTAACTACATTGTATGTAGAATCCGACTCGGCATCGACCCATGAGAACGTTATCCTATAAAATAAAGTCCTTCAGAATTATTTAGCAGCATTAAAAGAGCGCGAGCATGCACCCGACACTCGTTTTCTCTCTCTCCTGAAAAGTTACGAAAATGTACTTACGTTAGTTTGGTTCTGAGGTACATAAATTTTACGTGGTGCCTATAGTGATTTAACCTTCGTTTAAGTGTTCTATAACCAGAGATTAAAAGAGAAAAATGTCTTTAAAGTGGAAAATAATGAAAAATTGTTTCATCACAATTATAGGAAACGTATCATTACAATCGGATGTTTGCTGACCAGCACAACCGTCTTTGAACGCGTGCAATTCCGTTACAGTTTTTAGAATGATTTTTGAAAAATCCATGGGAAGTCAGCAAATTGCATTCCTATAATTCTGTGCCTTATCTCTACTGGTCTGATAAAGCGATTGAGTCACTTTTTTTTAAAACTTCATTGCGCAGCAACAGAAAAAAAGAAAAAAAAATCTGTGATAATGGCCTATTTACTATATCTCTAACGACTCCTTGAATCGCGATGAGAGCAACAATGGAATAAGTTCGAGACTTGTGACCTTTCTTCAATAAACAAAAATTGAGAACTCAAAATAAAGTGCTTTGTAGTACAAGGATTCGCTTCTTTTTGACACCAATCGATGTATTTACATTTGAAATATGGCAATACCTGTTAAACCAATTTGAGAAAAAAAAAAACTTAATTACCTATCGATTCAAGTCTAATTCACACAAAGTTGAAAAAAAAAAGATAATGTTTAGACACGTTATTTTTTTTTAATGTAAACATTCAAAAACGTTTCAAAATTATTATGGTTCTTGACTTGTAACTTTTTATATCAAACAGAAAAAATAATTAAATTTTACTATTCAACACTTGCTGAGAATAATTACTAAAGTGACTCTTGCTACAACTCACATTTTCTATAAAAATTGCAGATTTTTCTCTGCTTTGATTCAAATTTTGCAATTTATGTCATTAAAAAGTTAAACGCAATTTTTAAGAATAGATTCTTATTGTTAAAATGAGAAAAATTATTTTTCAATCAATTTCTTATCACTTATCAATGCACCATATGAAAAGCAGCGCTTAAAGCCTAGATCAGAACATAAGACTTACAATGATTTGCCATACAACAGTTCAATACAAACATTTTTGAACTTATATACATAAAAAAAATAATAAAAACATCGGTGAAAAGTTTTGACACTTTTGAAGTGTTTATGAAGTTTTTTCGCAGCTTCACAGTGGTATACTTTACATAGAATCTGCTTGTCAACAAAAAAGCATACATATGTATTGCTTTCCTTTATGGAGACAGAAAATCTGTATCATATCCTTATTATTTTCAAGGACTCTGATACGAGTATAGCGTATAACATGATAATAAGTTACTTTTATACGTTATATACTCTAAATCTTTTCAATTGATAGTAATTTTTTTAATATCGTATAATATTCACTATTTAAACCACCACTTCCAATTTATTTTCATATAATGTACTTTATTTTACTCATTTTTACAGCTGATAAAATTGTAAATCAAGTGACAGAAATTATATCATGTATTAAATGCTAGTTGTATTGCTGTAATATTTTAAAATGGTTTTTATATGAATTTGTTCTGAGATTAGGTTTGCCTCTTGTCACTCGAACTTTGCCATTGATAAACATCAACAAACTAATAAATCATCAGCATTATAAGTGCCATTAGCTCTTTTTGATGCATTAAGAACAAAATCATTGAACAACAAATGTTACTATAGTAGATGAGTGTGAAACACAAATTTAAATAGCGGGGCAAAGTGAAATGGTAAATTATTTTAAGTTTGCAGTTTTATTTTCTTGCAATATTTAATCAGTGTTCTTATTTATATTGTTGATTCCAGCCAGAAACAAATAGCTCTAAAGGTCAAGAGCAATAATAATATAATTTGTTCTTAAAATTTGATGCACTTATTAAAGGTTGAGATTAGCGGTTGCCACTAGACAGTGGCGACTAAAATATTTTTCGACAACTACAAGATATTATGTTGGTCAGCAAACTGGTGACCTTCTTTTTTTCCTCAATAAAAATACAAACTGCAGATGCATAGAGCCGATTATGAAAAAAATATGGCCATTAGCATCGTCACTGGCGGCCAGTGGTAATTTGGAGAGAAAATCGAGCCATCTGCTGTACAAAGCATCTAAATACATAATTTCAATCTAGAAAATGCAATGAAACTTTGTTGGAAAAATAGTCAAAGATGACCAAATTTATGATTAATCAGCAAATTAAATGCAATGTTTAAACTTCAAGTATCTAGGTGCGTTTAGTTTTTGTTTTATTTGCGAAATGTCTTATTATTCGGATTTTAAAGTAAACTAGCTGCGTAGCCCGGCGTTGCACGGGCTGTAATGTAGTGAAGGCAGTTTGAGAAAACTACTCGCCACCAAGGCGGCTCGCCTTTAAAGAAATGAGGAAAGTTTAAACAGTTTACTCGCCGTCAAGGCGGCTCGCCTTTACAGTAGCGAGGAAAGTTTCAATTCACTACTCGCCGCCAAGGCGGCTCGCCTTTAAAGTACCAAGGAAAAGTTTAATAAACTACTCCCCGCTAAAGCGGCTCGCTAAAAAGCTTTCTTGCATCAAAGAATCAATCGAATTATTTGCACATGCTTCCTCAAAAATAAAGACGATGTCAAGTAGCGCATACTTAGCACTCTCCCTAAATTACAAATAAAATTCCTTTCCAAAAACAATTATTTCCAAACCGCTTTCTTCCGGTAAAATTAATTGCAAAATTCTAAACGAAAAAGTTCTTTTAATATTTGGATCGAAGCCAGAAAAAGTCCCTTCTAAAAACAGCAATTGCAATTTTATTTAAAAACACATTTTCAAAATGGTACCTGAGAAAAAATATGTCATTAATAATTAGAATAAAAACAATTGTTAGAACTTTGTTATAACACGTATTCAAAATGACAATGAAAAAATAACACTTTCATTTTAAAAAGTTCAACTTAATTAACGTTTTAATTCAAAATCGCAACGGAAAGAAATAAATATCTTGGAATTTTAAATAGTTCAATAATTTAATTAACGTTTTAATTCAAAATGGCAACGGTAAGAAAAAATGTCTTGGAAGTTTAATCATTATTAGGCTTAATCGCTTTAAATTTGACTACTTATTAATTAAACATTCGCTTTAAATTTGACTACTTATGGATCGCAGCCAGAAAAGGTCCCTTCTAAAAACAGCAATTGCAATTTTATTTAAAAACACATTTTCAAAATGGTACCTGAGAAAATATATGTCATTAATGATTAGAATAAAAACAATTGTTAGAACTTTGTTATAACACGTATTTAAAATGACAATGGAAAAAAATAACACTCTTTCATTTTAAAAAGTTCAATTTAATTAACGTTTTAATTTAGGGTCGAATTCAAGTGAAACACCATTGCAGTCGCTTCGAGGCGATCGCATATTGCAACCGCTACTGTAAGTCGAATTCAAGTGAATTCGTTTCACTTGAATCCAAATTTTGGAATTTGCGATTGCATTGGTGAGTTGCGATCGTCCGTGTTTCACTTGAATTCCTGCCTTAAAATCGCAACGGAAAGAAATAAATATCTTGGAATTTTAAATAGTTCAATAATTTAATTAACGTTTTAATTCAAAATGGCAACGGTAAGAAAAAATGTCTTGGAAGTTTAATCATTTATTAGGCTTAATCGCTTTAAATTTGACTACTTATTAATTGATATCTTCGCTAATTAAAATCGCATAATTATATAGATTGAAACTAATGAAGCCTGAAAAATTACCTATCTATCGGTACCTGGTTCGACTTTCAGTTCATTGGCGTTCAGGAGAAAGAAGCGTGACATAGAAAGATAGTTAGAAAGAAAGATAGTTAGAAAGAAAGATAGTTAGAAAGATACTCAGTTTTTAATATAAGTAGACTAGCTGCCAGGGCAGCTAGATTAGCTTCCTGCGGCATGTTGATGCATAACGTCCCCCTCTCTAACTTTTACCTCATTCTGAAGTTGTATTATTTGATATAATTTAATGTTCAGTCGATTTCAAGACATACCACGCACGTGGCCCGGCGTTGCACGGGCACTTCGTGCCCTGAAAGTAGTGAGAAAAAAATTTAAAGAAACTACTCAACGCCAAGGCGGCTCGCTTACAGGCGCTTCACGCCTTTACTTTTTTCCTATATAAAAAAATCATTCGAATTATTGAGATGCTTCGCGCCTTCAAGATGGTGAGGAAAGTTTCAGTAAGTTCAGCTCGCTCAAAGAAAAAAAGCAGACATAGATACTCAGTTTTTAATATAAGTAGATGGCTCTTCAACAAATAAATGTTTCAAAATATTACCAATAGCTAGCGATAAAAATTCTACGTAAGTGGCCCGCTTATGAGTTCCGTGTTTGATTTAGTTAAGCCTTCATTCAAAATTCTCATTATCATTGTTATCACTGTTTCATAGCAACGACGGTTTACAAGAATGGATTTCATATTTAATCATTTATTAGGCTTAATCGCTTTAAACTTGACTACTTATTAATTGATATCTTCGCTAATTAAAATCGTATAATTATATAGATTGAAACTAATGAAGCTTGAAAAATTACCTATCTATTGGTACCTGGTTCGACTTTCAGTTCATTGGCGTTCAGGAGAAAGAAGCGTGACATAGAAAGATAGTTAGAAAGAAAGATAGTTAGAAAGATACTCAGTTTTTAATATAAGTAGATAATTTTCTTTTTCAGAAAAGATTCGTATTTTTTTTTGAACATTTGTAATATTACTAAATGCAGAATAAGGTGAAGTGGGATTACAATTTCGGAACATGGTTCAAAGTGATGACCGACAATGCCAAAGTGGCCACTTACTTTTTTGGGTTTACTGGACACTGGCCACTATCAAATTTTTCCAGTCTCATGCTTTAGCACTTTTTGTAGTACTTTGTGATTTATCCAAAATAATTTTTGTAACAATGAAATGTTAGTTTTTTGCTATTCACGCTGTAAGTATTAATTGAGATCTAATGATATCCAGTGCAACGCTTATTTGGTTAAGATTAGGCATTTTTTGGTTTTAAATGTTTAACACAATTTATCAGGCTCACGGTGGACAAAGTGAATGAGGTAAATAAAAATAGTTCGTTTCGTTTACTTTTTCAATCATTTGTTAACTTACTTATTTATCTATTTATTTGTTTGTTATTTAATTATCTGTTCATTTATGCAATCATTATTTTATTTACTCATTCATTTGATCAAAAATATTTTTAATAGTTGGATAGAAAATAGTTCACTGGAAATTATTTTATTTTTTATTTGGGCCCAATTTTTGAAATTATCAATTTATTGTTACAACTGTAAAGTAATGTCTTAATGTGAGTTTTATTATAGAATACAAGATGTAATATAATTTTCAAAACGAATTCCCATTTGGCTCACTTCAAAAAATTAAAGGTATCCTGGCTGTTTCACTTCATCCCACAATTCCATAAATATTTATCATGAGCAGAATAGTCTATGAAAGTAAACCTGAGAAGGCACGAAGATATAACTATGATTATAAGCTACTAAAAACAAATCTCTTACTCAATTAAACTTTAAATGATGATTTTCAAAACTAAATGGCCTGAAAATACCAAAAAGGTTTGATGCAGTACGTCGCAAAAAAGCTTCAAGGGCACGTTTACGCAGCAAGAACTTACATAAACCTGCCCCGCTGTTAATGCATAAACGTGCCCCGTCTCCTTGTTAGGATTTATTTTTAACGTGCAACGAAATTCAATAAAAATTCTTGTTCATACGAGTACTGACCTCAAACAAGGATAAAGAGCTGCTAATATTCATATATTTGTTTATTTTTATCTAAGCATTTTTAGTTCTTCAATAAGTTCAACCCAAAATTTACTCTAGTTGGCAGAAAACAGGTTAATCTCCCCAGATGCTTCTCCAAAGCTCGATGGAAGCTAAAAAAAACTTGTGAGAGTACTTGCTAGGGACCAGCATCAATCTGTCATGACGTGACAAACTAACTATAACTAATTTCGAAGAAAGGGTACTGCGTAAAGGTGCTCCGGGCGTAAACATGCCCAGGTCTACCCTACAATTTAAAGATCCATCTCTTGCCATTATTTTTGGTTATTCAGGAAGTAAGAAAAGAAAAAAAAGGCTAACATTTGTTGTTGTTGTTTCTTATTTTACTTGGCAGACAACAACATGTAGACCAAGTCCATAAACCCGCGCATTTTTGTGCAAGAAAGTGCGATGACGTTTCTCATTTTATTGTTTTTGTGATTGGCAGATCGAGACAATATGACCTGTTTGCGATTTGGAGACTGATATTTATTCTGTGGAATGTCACATTATCGTCTGCTATTTTCGTATGTAGGGTAGACCGGGGCACGTTTACGCAGTACCCTTTTTTCCAAACGTGTTATAATTGGTGTGTCACCAGTCTACTAGATTGATGCTGGCCCCTAGAAAGTACTCTCACAAGTTTTTTAGCTTCCGTCGAGCTTTATTATAGCATTTGGGGAGGCTAATTTTCATTATTATCGTTTATTATTTTTTTTTATTTATTGTTTTTGTACTTATTTTATGCAGTCGATAATCCTCATCTTATTATTTTTTTCCATTTATTGCTGTCTTTAAACGTTTAGATACGGTAATTATGCATGAATAGTTTTTTAAATAATGTAACGAGGGCTGCGGAGTCGGAGGAAAAATGGTCGACTCCGACTCTGACTCTGGCATTTTAAAACTTCCGACTCCGACTCCAACTCCTGCTTTTTTTTATTATTTACTTTTTTTCCCAAATGTGAAGAGGGAAAAACCCTAAACAAAGGCTGAAATATTAAGTCCATTTTTAAAAGTTTCATTTTTATTCATGGTCGTAGCCAGGACTCAGTTTAGGGGGGGGTGGTATCAAGCAGAGGTATCCCAGTTGGAGGTCATGGGATGTCATGGGAGGTCATTGCAACCTCTCAAAAAGTTCAATTTTCTCGAATTCTCGTAGGTAATTTCACCACATTTACCTCGATTCTCGGAGGTCACTATGACCTCCCAAAAAGTCAATTTTCTCCAGAGCAAAAGACAAGTGCCGCTCTTGACTTTTGACTCCGTACAAAACGAATCCTTTTCTTGTTAAATTACCAAACTTTATTTTAACACATTGCATTTTTGCCGCAAATATTTTTTATTCAATTGCATAAGCCCAAACATAACAATTCGTTTCACAAAGCTGACCCGCCATTTTGAAGCCCTTTTTAATGATCCTAGATGCTTAGGATTTGGATATTGGAAGTTGAAAATGTGTATATGTTAGTTTCAAAGATATGTTTTCACCTCCATAAAATTTCATCCAAATCGGGGGTGGTCGGAGTCGGAGTCGGCATGTTTTTCAGCGACTTGGACTCCGACTCCTTTGGTCTAAAATCAGTGGTTCTCAAAATTTTTACAGCTACCGCCCCCTTTAGGATTGAAAATTCTTTCAGCGCCCCCTTTGCTGACTTGCAAAAAACTGGAAGACGTGGGGAGGGGGGGGGGAGCGGTAAAGCAGTTTTCTTGACCAGTTCAGCTCTATAATTTTTCACAAACAGATAGTTGAAAAATGATTATAACATAAAAAAAACGTATGCTTATTTGTTTTGCTTTATAAGATAATCTTAAGAAAAAACGGGCACGTTTCACCTCCGAAAAATTAGGAGTTCCAATCATGTGCCTAGAATGGGTTCATTAATAGAGTGAATCATTTTTAAGGTAAATAAGAACAACACGGTTTGACATAAAAATGCACCGTTTTCAACACTTTTTATTTGAAAACCAATTTATTTTGAAAAATACACCACGCTCAAATAGTTCCCTGAACAGTCTGATCCCAAACAGTGTTGTTCTTATTTACTTGCAATACGCATCCCTTATTTATCACGTACGGGTATATAGGATTTTACATCGGAAGGGCAATAACAAAAAAAAAAAAAGACTATGGCCCTTGCCTCTCACCCTTAAAAAAAAATAATAAATAAAGTTTAAACTTAAAAAATAACTGAAATAATTTGAATTTACAAATTACAAGATAAGTTCAATTCAAAGAAATTCTTTTTGAGTAATTTATTGCTCTGAAGGTTAGATAAGATAACAAAAGTTATAAGTACGTCTTTGACATCTGAGTAAAGACTGCCGTGGAACATTGGGGATATTCCTCGAAGTTTGTTTTGAAAATGAAGTCTTAAAAGCGCAGTTTCTTAAAGCTTAAGTTTCGTGGTGTTCAGACTTAGGTTTAGATTCCTCCCCCAGTGAAACATTTAAAATTCACAATTGTAGGCAATTTTTGTTAACGTTAACTAGGGAGAAAGTGGTCTCTCATAAATATTTGTCAAAATTGAAGTTATTTTAAGGCAAAGCACAATTTTTAGTAATGCTAGGGGCAAAGCTTCTTCTAGCTCTCTGAAAAATTGAAACATGAAAAAGATACATTTAAACTATTTTTTTTTTCATATTATATTCTGAAAAACATGATTGTTAGCTACATTTAGTGTTAGGGGCTGATCTAACGACACAAAAAGTAGATCAAGTTAGGAGGCTCTCGTGTGGAAATTTTTTGAAAATTAACCTCGTAAAAACGCTACTTTAGGCTCTGTTTGATCATGATTGGAGAAAAGGTGGGTACGTCGAGATTTCACCCTGCAATTATTTGCAAAAATCACAAGGCTGTCTTTAAGAGTGAAGGTTTCCATAGCTCTTCGACGGAAATGTCCAAAAACGAAATTTTGTGCTTGTATGGTTATGTACGACAAGGGGCTTGTGCGTCGGGATCTTTTCCCTCGAAGTTTTTAAAAGTTACATTTTAAAGAGCAACTAAAATGTAGTAGTTATATTTGGCTGCCTAGGTTAGGTGAGTAAGGGGGGGGGGGATTCAGCACTCTTCCTCGAACAATTTTCAAATGGACATGAATAAAACACATTTTTAGGCTATTTTAGGTAGTTATGCTATGAAACGGGGGATCCTCAGCCAAAAACTTTTCTGAAATTCAAGTGATATTGGCAAATTTTAGGCTATCCTTCATGTCGTTAGGAGAAAGATCAGGGTTAGGCAGTTAACCCCAGAAAATAAATTTTCAAGCTTTTCCTTGGCGATTTAAGAGATGAGGGTTTCCTTCCACACCCGTCCCAAACATGTCCCTACAAGGACATTTCAAAATATACCCACCGCCCCCTTACCGCCCAAAATATGTCCATCGCCCCCCTGCCGTCCAAAATATGCTCACCGCCCCTCAACATTTTCCCACCGCCCACTGGGGGGCGGTATCGCCCTCGTTAAGAACCACTGGTCTAAAATCCTTCCGACTCCGACTCCGCAGCACTGCCTTTAAATGACATCAAACTAAAATATATTTCTCATTTCCATTTTGCCTCCTATAATCTTTTTACATTTTTTTAACCTGAGGTTTTTTTCAACGGTATCTTTACTGCGATCGTGTGATTTTCTAACTACATAGATAACTTTCATTTCTTTAAGCTTTTTTAATCTGAGAATATATCAAAAGTATCTTTTCTCCCGCTACACACATTTCTTACTGCAACGATAACTTATCTTTTGATTATTGCTTCCTGCATCATGGCGTGATTTTAAAACATAAAAAATTCATCCGCGTTACGTTTGTAAGGTTTTTATAAAAAATGCTAGATAGATAGACTGATGTTAATGCAAAATTGAGTTTTTTTTAAGAACACGTTATAATCTCCAGACTACTTGATTGTGAGAAGTTAAATTCATCAGAAATAAAGTCGATTTTCTATAAAAAATATTTGATATATATTTTTTTTTATTATTGTTAATTTTAGGAATATCTAACAAGTAATCGAATAATTAGATTAGAATTCTGTAAAGGCAGCAAGTTATGCAACAAGTAGTGATTTATAAAGCTTTCTCTATTATCAAAAAAGAATGACGATTCAGGATTGTACTGAAAATAAAACTAATGTTAACAAAAAGAAAAAAAAAAGCTATGCATACTGTCTCTCTGACACCTGTCCCAAAACTCTTTCAATCACAGCAGAGGTTTGTCATTCCTAATCGAAGAGATAGGAAAACATCTCTTAAGGATTTAATCAGTTTGAGAAAGTTAATCTTGGATTGTTTAAATTCCCAATTGCATCTAACCACGATTGGAATTTTCATTGTTATAAATGGTTTATTGCTTTTGTACGCATTATTTTTTTTTTTTTTTGCAGTCGATAATACTCATATTATTATTATTTTTCATTTATTGCTGTCTTTAAAGGTTAAGATACTATAATTATGAGTGAATAATTTTGAAATAATGTTTGGCATTGGCATTTCTCAAACGAAGGCTCTTTAAATGACATCAAATTAAAATATATTTCTCAATTACAATTTGCCTCCTGTAATATTTTTAGACTTTTCCAATCTGAGTTTTTTTTTCTTTTTTGCAACGGTATCTTTAGAGCGATTGCGAGATTTTCTAACTGCATCTTAGATAACTTTCGCTTCTTTGAGCTTTTTACTATGAATAAAAAATGCTAGATAGATAGACTGATGTTAATGCAAATTGAGTTTTTTTAAGAGCACGTGATAATCTCTAGACTACTTGATTGTGAAAAGTTTTATTCATCAGAAATAAGGTCAATTTTTTTATTAAAAAAATTTCGATAGATTTTTTTTATTATTATTGTTAATTTTAGAAATATCAAACAAGTGATCGATTACTTAGATTAGAATTCTATAAAGGCAGCAAGTTATGCAACAAGTTCTAAATTAGAAAGCTTTCCATTTATCAAAAAAGAAAATGCTGATTCAGGAATGTACTGAAATTAAAACTAACGCTAACAAAAAAAAAAAAGAAAGAAAGAAAAAAAATCTATGCATTCGGTCTTTCTGACATCTGTCCCAAAACTCTTTCAATCACCGCAGAGGTTTGTCATTCCTAATCAAAGAGATAGGAAAACATCCCTTAAGGATTTAATCAGTTTGAGAAAGTTAATCTCGTCTTTTTTAAATTCCCAATTGAATCTAACCACGATTTGAAAATAGTACCGAGTATATCCTTCTACTGCCTTGCAATTTCCTTTCAACAAAGAAATCTGCAACAAGAAAACTTCTTTTTTTTTCTTTTTAGAGTTTTTTCTTTTCTTTTTTTTCTAAATGAGAGAAAATGAAGAAAAGGAAGAGAGAAAATAAGTTACGGAAGGATTTTTACAACCGATTTTTTCGCTGAATTTCTTTATAAAAACCAATGCTTTTTTTCTCTTTCTTCTTTCAAGAAATTTTGTCATTTTCGACCTTTATTTGTTTGCGAAAATAACTAAAACATGAATGAATGAGATGTATTTACATAGCAAAAAAGCATGCTATTTAATTCCTTTCGTATGCTGTTCTTTGTAATTTCGTTAAAGCTTTTGGTGGTAAAAAACTCTCTTTTTTGGCAAATTTTATTATCTCATTAAACTTTCCAAATTATATCTTACTGAACATACACTAAACTTCAAAATGATGCCGGTAAGCTCAGTATTATCAATTGTTACCTTACTTCAAACATGTAAAATTAAAAGTATAAAAAACGTAGTATTATTGAGAAAATCTAATAATATTAGGTGAATTTTCATTTATGACATCTATTATGCATTTATATAACTACCTCAAGAATACTTTTCTCAAGTACAAAGAGGTGAGCTATTCATTTTTGTGGTTCTTGTGTACTGTTTAATTTATTTGTATTGTATCAAATTTTAAAAGAATTTTAATCTTATGTCCTTTAGTACATTGGATTTCTTCAACTGCAAAATTTTATATTTATTTTAATCAGTTTGAATTTTAATAAAAGATTGTTTTTTTAGCGAAAGAATCATTACAATGATTAATTTTTACATTGCTTAAACCCTGTCTAGCAGCTTTAAAGATTTTTTTTTAAGTTGATTAATAGATAAACTAAGAAAAGAGTTTATAAGAAACAAATTCCTCTATTTAGCATAGAAAAATGTAATTACTGATTATTGACAAATAAATAATCCAAATGCATATTCCGCTACAAAATTATAAATTCCTGTATGACTGGCTTAAAAAATATACAAGTCAAGTTAGTAATATGCAGTTTTTCATATTATTGCAAATTTTACCAAAATAACGAATAATATACACAATCAATGGTTTCAGGATGATTAAAACGATAGTTCGTGTACCCCATTACTGATATTTAGATGATTAAGAAATTAGTTGTGTCAAAAAGTTTTACATAACCCGTAACATATTTATACACTGAAAAAATGAATGTTGTTTTCACAATATAATACAGCTAATTTTATTGCAACAAACTGGAAAAATTGCTAATTTTACAGTAAAATTGCTAATTTTACAGTAAAATTTCTTATTTTGCAGCAATGAACTATAAAACTGCTCCTTTTACAGTAATAAACAGTAACATTTCTAATATTACAGCAATAAACTGTAAAATTGCTAACTTTACAGATTATTACCGTAAATTTTACAGTTTTCAACTGGAAACTCTACTGCAGGTATTATATTGTTTTTTTACAGTAAAATACCGCTAAATTTTTTGACAATAAACTGTAAAATTCCTAATTTTACAGTAAGAAGCTGTAGAATTGCTAGTTTTTGTTTCTTACTGTGCATTTTGCAGTTTTAAAATAGAACCTCGGTTGCCAGAATTATACTGTTAAAACACTTTATTTTTTGCACTTTATGTTTGTGGCAAGAAATATTTTTCATAATCGTATGAATGGAGTGCATGAAAGGAAAGCGTTCATTGTGTTTAAACATTTTTTTTATTTTTCGCCAATAACTATATCTTAAAAGCAAAGGTAATTATCTGGGGGGAAATCAGTCAAACTCTGGAAGTGAATGTCTTCTAAAACCGATCATTGTAAAGAAAAAGTCAAATTCTATTGAAGAAAAATGAGAAAAAACAGAAAAAAAATAGACACAAATATGATATTTAAGTTTTAACAGAAAAGTAAGTTTCCTTAAGAGAAAGGAAAGACTGTTTTAATGGTTTCATTTCAATGTATGTTGATAAATATAAAATTCTTTGAGTGTAAAAGTTTTGTGAGCAATTCATATTACTTTTCACTTCGTACATAATGGGTCTGCCATTGACAGCTACATAATTAAGTCTAATAACAAAGGGAATCAAAGTTTACTTGTTTTTGCATGAAGATATAGCAATTCATTAGAATTTTAAATACTGCTGGAAATAGTTTTTATTGCGAAAAGGCATTTTTTATAAATGTTTGTAAAAACTGTTCCTGATTATGAAATACTAAATACTTTTTACTAGTAAACATCATTACAAAAATTGTAATAACTCCTTTTTTTTGTAAATAGAATTTTATACAAAAACGTTTTGCAGATCTTTTTTACTTAGCATTAATAAGGCTTAGTGCGCAGCATTACTGACAGTTTTAAGTTTTTCTTTTTCATATGATATTTAGGGGATTAAGAACTGAGTTGTGTCAAAAAGTTTCACATCAGTCATAACATGTTTATACACTGTCAAAAAGAAATGTTGTTTTCACTGTATAATACATCTAATTTTATAGTAATAAACTGGAAAAATTGCTAATTTTACAGTAATAAAAAGTAAAATTTATAATTTTACAGCAATAAACTGTAAAATTGCTAATTTTACAGTTATTATCGTGCATTTTACAGTTTTAAATTGAAACCTCTGCTGAAAGTATTATACTATAAAAACCACAGCTCATCTTTTGCAGTGTAGGAATTTTGGAGAAACAAATCATGAATGTAATATTAACTTATCTCAATGTTTTCATTTAAAAGTTTATTTACTGTAACGATATTTTATCCTGCACAACAACACATTCGGGTCATTTGTGAAATAATATGCTTAATTCAAACTAAGATTTACCCCCATGTTCTGTAAGTTGCAAATATGTTCCCACACAACAATTAGTTCGGAATAATAATTCAGATAGAACAGAGGCAATGCGCACTGACAGGCTGAGGCCCGTCTTACGCGACACCTCCCTTGATTAATACGCTTTTCCTTTCGGAGCCGACAGTTTTGACAGGTAACCTCATTGTTTATTCATTGATGCCCGTCCACAAAGCGATGAAACTTACAGATGTGTTATGTTCTAATTCTAATGCATTGCAATGGTCTCGGAGAGTCCGATTTTGGATGGTTTACTCAGCAATTATTGTTTCATGAAATTTTTGCTTTTTTTCAGATGGTTTTGTGTGTGTTTTTTTAAAGTTGTCATTATATTCATTTAGCATATATTCCCCCTTTTCTTTCTATGTTGATTGATACACTGCAAAAAATAAAGAGTTGTTTTTACAGTATAATACTGGCAGTAGAAGTTCCATGTTAAAACTATAAAATGCACATTATTTAACTGTAAAACTAGCAATTTTACAGTTTATTACCACAATTTTTCAGTTTATTAATACAAAATTAGCTGTATTATACTGTAAAAGCAACAGCATAAACTGGCAGCAGAGGTTCCAGTTTAAAACTGTAAAATGTGCAGTAACAAACTTTAAAATTTGCAATTTTACACTTTATTACTGTAAAGTAGCAATTTTACAGTTTATTATTGTAAAATGAGCAACTTTACAGTTTATTAGTGTAAAGTACCAATTTTGCAGTTTATTATTGTAAAATGAGCAATTTTACAGTTTATTAGTGTACAATTAGCAATTTTAAGAGTTTGTTACTACAAAATTAACTGTATTATACTGTAAAAACAGCATCTATTTTTACAGTGTGGACCGTGATCATATATAAAGCGAGAAATTAAAGCAATAATTTCGCGCTGAAAGTGCAGTTGATAAAAATGTATTTGACTATTTTCAAGACCATTCATCATTTAAAAAAATTGTGGGTTTTTTTTTCATATATTTATTTATGTATTGCTAAAGGCTTAACTTCTACATGTTCAGTTATTACAAATAAAACTGCTTTCAAAGAAGTATTTTTACTTTTTAGTATTTATCTACGCAAAGTAGTTTCAACAAGCTTTTCTGAAAGTAAACAATCTTTCTCTGAAATACTTCTTAAGTTTATGTACCAGCAAAGATACACGGTTGGTCTTAGAAAACGAAACATTAACTTAAAGAAATGACAATGAGATGTTTATCAATTTATCAAATTAAAAAAACAATGTCTGAGATACATTAAAAGAAGTTAAATAAAAACGTTACATCCCAACATTGCTTGGTAAACAGTGATTACCGAAACGACATTGAAAATAGATTCGTAGCAAAGTTAAAATACATCCTGTTTTGTTGTGCTGATTGGATAGGCACTGTACGTTATCAAATGTTTTAGAAGTTTAAAATCTTTTAAATTTTTGAAGGAAATTGGAATCTCAAATGTTCTTTATGTTTCCCTGTAGGTAATATATAACGCGGGAATTTATAGCCTATTAGGGAATATAAAATTTTAATTTCGTTTTATTTTTTATTCACAAAATCGTTGTTAACATGCTTAAAAATCTATCATTATTATAATTGGTGAGAATCTTAAAACGGTTCTAACTTGTTTATCTTTTAATTTTGTTTTTGTATCAAATCAAAGCACCAACTTGTTATAAAACTCTATAGTAACTTTGAAAACATGCTTTAAGCTTATTGCACTAAATAATTGACGCTTAAAGTAATGAATAATTTTATTTTTTATTAAATGTGTGAGAGAATTTTTCTAGTTATTAAGTTAAAGCAATAATATTTTTTGGTTCATGCAAACTTGCAGTAATTATAAATATACGAGTATTTACTTAAAAACATAAAGAATATTTCAATCATTTTTAAAAGTTGCAGACGGTAATTTCAATTCCTAATCTCTCCCAATATTTCATGAACCATGTTTTTCTAAATGATATTGTAATGTTAATAAAATTGCATTCAAATATCAATCTGAATAGATAAAAGTGAAAAATTCAATTTCGTAACTCATTTCCTAAATCAATTTTATATGAAATGATTCAGGATTTATTTTTTTTTTTCAAAAAACTTTGAACGTTTTCAAAATGTAATTATTTTGCTAAATCTATTTTATTTTCGATGATTCTAATTTTTTTTTCTGGAAGCAAAAGCGTCCATATTGAAATATTTTCTTTCTTATTATTTTTTTACCTATTTTTTGTTTCATAATTTTCTTAAGAAATATATTAATAGTTCTACTCAAGACAAATTTCACGTTTTTTACGAACATTAATTTCTTTTTACAAAATGTACGGTGCGTTGAAATTTTTTTTTTCTTTAACAACATTACGTGAAGGTACATGCCCATTATTTTACCAATAATACATACTATAAATACCAAACAAAGAAACCTTGCTCAGCAAACTAAAACTCTAACTTCACATACAATTTTTTAGACCTTCGATTTGTATATTTCTCACTCTCGCTTCGATAACAATTATTTTGAAATCGTCTGGCTTCAGAATTGTATTAATTACTCAACATGCAAAATCGTTCAAACAAAGCCGTAAAACAGTTTTTTCCCCAATAATAAACTTACTGCAGAGAAATGAGTTTTACGTTAAAAGATAACGTATGCTAAATTCTGAGAATTTAACTCATTAATGCCTGACTTTTTTTTTTTCCAAAGATATTTTGTATACTGGTTACAAACAGTGTTTAATGGACAGGAAAAATAGTAGAAAAAATATTATGTAAAAAGTAATTTTTTGATAAGGAAAGAGAAATCGTCCCTTGAAAGTTACGATTGACCTCAGAGGGTACATACTTTCTTTACTAAAATTGTTTTCTGTCTACGATATAATATTTAAAAAACATTTTATAAGAAGAAATAAAATTAGCAATTAACATCAACTGGGAAGCTGGGAATAATTTTAAAAACTTAGCTTTTTTTCTTGAAATTGTGAACGATGTAATTTTTGGTAAAGATCATATTAAAACTGCTACAGAACACACTTTACAATGGTTATGTGCTGCAATCTGTAACAAATTGAAACAATACCAAGGTACTAATTGAACTCTATTATTTGGTTGAAATGTGCATTTTGGGAAAATTCAGACCCTTTTTTGAACCTCCCTAAAAAGGGACGCTAGGCATTAATGGGTTTTTCAAATGGTGAAACAAGAAGTAAAATGCGAGGTTCTGATATTTTGAGAACTAATAAGCTACACTTAAAAATCACTTTCTTAATGAAAAGAGTTTGTTTGTTTTTTACTTAAGAACTCTCTCAAAAAAAATTCTCTAAAACAATTTATCTGACAAAAGGGAGGTTTTTTTTTTTTTGTTTAGATGTATAGAAAAAAATCCTTTTCTTGATGATACCTATTGAGTCTTTAGCAATCAATTGCTTTGTATTGTTCTAAGTGGAAGAAAAAGGATAGAAAATGGCAAATTTTGAAGAGCAAGTTTTGACGACCAGTTGTTGTCATTATGTCAAGGAATTACTTTATGGAAGATGCTTGGATCTTAGATAAAATTCTGGGTGAGCATTTTAATTATTGAAGCAAAATATTGCTATTTATTTTAATACGAAAGAGAAATTTGCATTTGCTCAAAGATGTTTCTTTACTTTAACCTGTTAACCGGGGAATTAGCTATTACTCAACTCGTTTTACAATGGGGACTTTTTTTTCGCAGCGATAAGTAATATCACACCTCAAATAATAAAAGAATATCGTTTTTAACTTATGATTTTTATTTATTTTGATAAAATATTTTATATTTTTAGTCATATTTTGTAGAACATAAAAAGTATTTAAGTCATAAATTTATTACTAATAAAAATATATGAAACACTGAAATTCACAATAAGAATATTCAAATCAGAAAGTTATTACTAACATGTAAGATACTGAAATGCACACTAAAATGAATCCAAATTGTGGAAGCTCGAAGTATAGATCATGCAGCGCCCGATTTCCCGTTAATAGCGCTCAAGTTACAGATTACAAGAACATGAAAATTCATGACGCATCGACAATATGATGGCATATATATAACCACTCTAAGATTTAATAGATAAGAACAACGTAGAACGTAATGCGTTCAATATATTACGATTAATTTCCATGACGAAAAATTTCGTCATGCCCATTGCTGTAGGCTTTTATGTATGACGAAATATTTCGTCATACCCAGTTAACAGGTTAAAATTACCATGAGCACACCCAAGTAGCACACTTCGTTTTTTAAAGGTTGTAAAATGGTTATTAACGTTGTGACAACGGATAAAAAACGTTTATAAAACGTTTAAACGTTTTTTTTTTTTTTTTGCTACCTGGGAAGCAGTGCGGATACAGCTAGTAAGTGTCCAAAATAACACAGGGTTTATTCATAAAAAAATCGTGTATTTAAGGGAAAACGGGGCATGTTTGTTACAAAAAGGGAAAAAGGGGCGACATTTGTTTTCTCCATTTCTTTGTTTTATTTATTAGCCACTTCTCAGAGCAAAACTATCCCATTATTGAATAGTCTTTTTAGCACCATGCAATGTTTTTGACAATTTTGTAACCTATATGTTTTATACTAATGGTATTCGTAAAAAATGTGTGAACAGTGAGTATTAAAGCTGATTAACCTTACATTCATTCGAAATTAATTTTTGCGAACAACTTGTCATCTGATCGAAACAATACCTTCTAAGGTAGCCAATAAAAAAAGTATTTTTGAAAGGTTTTACAACTGTGTATGTTCTTTTTAGCCAAAAATCATCAGTGGAAAAACCTTTTCTGAAACGCAATTTTTAGTTTGTTTAATACAAAAATTAACTACGTAACATGATAATTATCAGAAAAAAAGAGCATGCGAGTACAAGAATTTTATTAATTAAATTTTAAATATAAATTAAAAAGCATCTGCTATTTAAAGATTTGTTTAAAAACTAAAAATAAGAAAGTACAAGACAAAATATCCGATTTCAAGTACAGATTTCGTATTGGTACTTCAGAGCTGTCTTTGAGTTTCTTGCTGAAATACCTATTGTTTCAGTAAGAAGATTATATAATTGATAAATTTTACTGCTTTATCCTTATATTTCCAAATAAATAAAATAAAGTAAAAAATAAAATAAATAAACAAAAAGTAGCGAAACATTTTAACTTGAACTTTAAAAAATTCTTTCATAATCTTAAGTATTTAAAAATCCTTTTTTCCTTCATTTCGGTAGAAATTAATAAAAATTCAAAATTAATAAAAACGATAGTCTTTAAAAAATTTTACAGGTAAATAATTGATTCAATTAAAAGTTGAAAACATGCTTCAACGTAACCCATTGAATTTCAAAACAATTAAGAATATTTTTAATTGACTGCTCATTAAGAGGAACACACTAAGAAACGCTTACAAGATATTGTCTTCGTTCTTGAAAAAAATATATTATGATGACTTTTGCAACGCCGTTTTTGGCACTTAATATATTATCTTTGTTACTTTTTTTTATTTCAGCGAGCGTTATCTTTTTCTTAAAACTCAAGTTGCGTGACCCAATAGTAGATGAAAATAATGAGGCATCGACTGGAGTTTTTTCACTTGTTTATTTTTAAGAATAACTTCCTATTCTTTTTTTCTTTTTACCTGTTGAAACAAAAATTGAATATTTTGAAAAAAGGAACATGTTTTTGTTCAGAAAAAATGCACTCAGATTTTAGAGTAAAATTCTTGTAAATTTAAAATTATTGATTTTAGCAAAGTTCTTTAAGACATAAATTTAATGATGTAACTGTTAATTACTTTGATTCTAAAACCATAGGAGAATGGGATTTGTTTAAGTTAATCGCAAAAGTCGTAGGGAATTTTTTTTCGGTCAAATCAGATTAAGTAACAATCGTAATTGCTTAAAAACCACTCCAATATATTATTTTGAGAATTCAAATTGTTAGATTCCCCTCCATTTCCCTCCGTCCAAAATGTTTACATAAAATACAAAGCGTGGAAATATTGCAGGTGTATTTCCAGTTTTTAAAGCTTGAGGTGAGCTAGTATAGGCGTTAAGAATATATTTATTAGTAGCTTTGTAGCTTTTTCTACTCTTCTTGCTATTGTTTGCTCTGTTGTTTTTGATACTCTGAGCAAAAATCTGGAAAAAAAACTGGATCATATCGAGATAAGCCTTTAAAATCTGAGGTATCTTCACAAAATTTTGTTTTTGATTGAATGCGTGTTTTCAGTTTACTTGCTTTTTTGAAAGTACATCCTCCGCCAACTCTATTTTATTCAGTTTTGTTTAATTTACTAGATATTTATTTTATGCATTTTAAATGTGCATATCGTCGGCTCCCAGCGTTTCTAATTGAAAAACGCTTGAATTTGAGCGTTTGTGGATTTAAAGTTAAGGAAAGTTCCGAAAGAAAGTAAAAATCATATTGCAGATACCCAAACTGTTAGGTTAAAAAATGATGTAACTTAAAATTTGATTTTAAAAAATGAAATAACTAATTGGATGTTCTAATTGATCGTGGTAGTCAGCAAATACGCTTTGTGGCATCACGATTTTGACTAGAGCATCAAAGATGTATCCCTGAACGTTTTTTTAATGTAAATAGTTATACAGATGTTTTATCTCAATTAATTAAAAAATATCGAAACTCACTTTACAGAAACCTTATCTCTAATAGTAGTTTACCTACTTGTTAAACATTGATTTCTATCACAAAAAATAATAAAATAGAATGAAATAAAAATAAAGATTGAAAATTCTAATTCTAGCAGTCTGCAAGTACGATTTTTAGAAATGCTCGTTAATTTTCCTTGAAAGGTCAAATATGTATCCATCAATGCTTCCGCAATCGTGATTTTTTTACCACAAATAGTAAAATTCATTCTACCTACCCCTAACTCTTGCAGTAATTTTAAATGAAATTCCTAATTTATACAGATCGTTAAATAACTGATTAGAAATTCTAATTTAAGCAATGTCATTTGTCTATGTCAACAAAATGAGTTTGCACGCATGCACTGCAAAAAAAAAAAAAAAAAATACAGTATAATACTGGCAGCAAAGATTCCAGTTTAACACTGTAAAATGCACAGTAATAAACTGGTAAGTTCTAATTTTATACTTTATTGGTATAAAGCAGCAATTTTACAGTTTATTACCACAATTTTACAGTATGTTCCCACAAAACTAGCTATATTACATTGTAAAAACAACAGTATAATACTGGCAACAGAGGTTCCAGTAATAAACTGTAAAATTAGCAGTTTTACAGTTTATTACAGTAAAATTAGCAATTTGTACAGTTTGTTACTATAAAATTTGCTGTATTGTACTGTAAAAACAACATCTATTTTTTATAGTGTGTTACATAAATTCAGAAGCCTGAGTGATTAATTATATACAAATACAAATACAAATGTGGCGACCAGCAGCAGGCTCAGGGCCCAACTTGGCTGGTCCTAGTCAAATTAAAGACCCCAATGAAGATCAATGGCCCTCTTAAAGCCATCTACTCCATTGCTCTTTACCGCCTCTTCCGGTAAGCTGTTCCAAGTTCCCACTACCCTGCTAAAATAGTAATTTTTTCGAATTTCCAGGTTCGCCTGAGGTTTAAACAGCTTAAAACAATGACCCCTTGTCCTGCTTTCCTTGCAAAAATCCAACCCTGCAACATCATTCATTTTAAAAAATTTGAATAACTGAATCATGTCCCCTCTGGTTCTCCGTTGCTCAAGACTATACATATTAAGCATTCTAAGTCTGGAATCATAGTCTAAATTAGAAAGTCCATTCACTAACCTTGTAGCCCTCCTTTGTACCCTTTCCAATAAATTAATGTCTTTCTTCAGATAAGGAGACCAAAACTGAACAGCATACTCCAAATGAGGTCTTACCAAACTTCTATATAGAGGCAGAAGAACCTTCTTAGATTTGTTTGAAATAGATCTATTAATAAACCCAAGCATCCTATTGGCTTTGTTACTAGCTATGCTGCACTGTTGACTGGACTTGAAATCCTGATTTATTAAGACACCTAGATCCATAACATTATCTGCCCTACTAATGACTGAACCCTGTAAATAATAGCTTGTATGCTTATTTCCATGACCGAAATGCAGCACTTGACATTTCCCAACATTAACTGCCATACCCCACTTGTCTGCCCATTTAGTAATATGATCCAAATCCTGTTGCAGCTGATTTATTTGTTCGTCATTCTCCACAACCCCCATAAGTTTGACATCATCGGCAAAACAATTCATGTTTCCAGAAACATTTTCATGAATGTCATTCATAAAAATAATAAACAAAAGGGGACCTAAAACTGATCCTTGGGGAACAACACTTAAAACTTCACTCCATTTAGAATAGTTACCCCTAACAACTACTCTTTGTTTCCTTCCTGTCAGCCAATTCCTAACGCAAACTAGAATTTTACCTCCTACCCCTATACCAGCTAATTTGCTGAGTAGTGCTACATGCGGTACCTTATCAAAAGCTTTTTGAAAATCTATGTAAACAACATCTACGCATTTTTTGCTATCTAAAGCCAAGGTAACCTTGTCGTAGAAATGTAATAAATTAGTAGCACACGATTTACCTTTTCTGAAACCATACTGCAAACTACTCAACAGCCCATTATTTTCTAAGAAATTCATAATCTTAATTTTGATCAATGTTTCAAAAATTTTACATACCACTGAAGTCAGACTCACAGGCCTATAATTTCCTGCATTACCTCTAGACCCTTTCTTGAAGAGTGGTGTAATGTTAGCTAGTTTCCAGTCCTCTGGCACTATCCCTGAGTTATACGAAGCATTGAATATATTAACTATAGCGTCAACTAATTCCTCTGCACATTCTACTAGAATTTTTGGATAAATATTATCTGGTCCCGGAGCTTTTGTGGTTTTAATTTTTTTCAAATAAAGTAAAACGTCCTCCCTGGAAAATACAAAGTCCTCAAGCTGTGTAGTAGCTTGTGTCTTGCTTGTGTCAACTGTTGAGATACAGTTATCGTTAAAAACACTGGAAAAAAAGTCATTTAGAACATTTGCTATATCACCATCATTCTGAATTAAATTTCCATGCTCATCTACTAGTGGCCCAATTTGACTATTTCGAACTTTCCCAGAATTTGCGTATGCAAAAAACTCCTTTATATATAGAAGTTCAGTTAAGCACCGTAGTCATTCATTTTGTTTACAGTTTGCTGCTTCCATTATCATGAAGGTAACTTAAGCTTAACAAATTTGCCAACAGATTAACAAGAGCTATGGCTACAAGGAGTTTGTTAGATGTTTATAGGCGATCCTTGTACCAAGAATGTTTAATCTTTGAGCAAACGTATCACAAACATCGCTCTGAAAATGTAATTAACAATGAATCCTTCTGTACGGTGTGTATTATCTAATTTAATGTATTAGTTATTTTCTTGGAATATATACATTATTTATCATGCGTTTAATTGAGAGAAGTCCTTAAAGTGTTTATCAAGTTTTATAGGGTAGTATCGGAACCTAAACACACAATCTGAAACTTTTAATAGCTATAGCGTTATCATTAACAACACTCGTCTATTAAGACTATTCATATCCACTCGAAATTAGTCGCTACGTCGATATTTCAAGGCTCTGAAGGGAAAGTGCGGTATAACTGCAAACTATATTTGTAGTAAGACGATTGGAGGAGTTTTTACTCATTGTTCGAATTTTTAATATTTTTTATTTTACAGATTAGGAGCACAGCTAAGTTTTAATTCGGAATCATTGCTGTATTGCACCTCAAAATATTTACAGCTTAGTGCTTATATAGTCGTAAAAACAATTTAGCATCTGAGTAAAAAAAAAATGAATTGAAAAAAAAATCGCCTTTACATAAAAGTCCTCAGTTTTTTTTTTTTTAATTTATTTAAAACGAAATTATTTGTTTAGTAAGTCGTTGAAACAACCGCATCTAGTAAGCGTTTACCTTACAATAAAATGTCAAAACTTCAACTTACCCTGAAATAACCCAGTTTATCTTTGAAAAATGTGAGCTGCTAAATGTTAACATTCGGAAAAGTGCTTTACGAATCGTGATTTTACACAGCCCAGTCACATTAATGTGACCACCACGTACTTTTGACACCGACGATAAGTAACCAATCACAGAAGGCACTTAGTAGCACAGTGCAGTTCGGGGTATATAAAGGGTGTGTGAAGGCTTTGGGAAATCTTTCTGTCATTGTCGTAATGCAAAAACGAAGCGATTTATCCGACGTACAAAAGTGTATGAACATTGGCTTTCGAGCCCTGGGCGCACGCATTTCCAAAATGGCTGAGTTTTAGAGCGGTTTGCTTGCCGTCGTGTATCGTGTATGGCAAAATGGGATTGTCGAAAATCAGTGACGTGGAAAATGTGGTGCACCACGAGCCATGTATTACAGAGGCGAACTACGGTTGCGGAAATGCATTCGGGTTAATAGACGGGCTACTGTTGAGAAACTGACCCCCCAGATGAATCAAGGGGCTACTAACATCGTCTCCCATACTACTGTTTAGCGTAGCTTGCTGTGTCTGGGTTCCAGAAGCAGAAGCCTGGTTCATGTACCTATGCTTACTACTGTTCATTGACGACGAACCCTTGAATTAGCACGCCAGTACCACAGCTGGAAATCCGTAGAGTAGCGAGAGGTAACATTTACTGATGAATCACGTTTTATGCTCAATCGGGCTGACGGATGTTGGCTTAGAAGGCGTGAAACGTTTGGAAGCAAACACCCTGCAACCATTGACAGAACGGTCCATGCTGGAGGTAGGAGTATTATGGTCTGGGGAATCTTTTTCCTAGGGTTCTATAGGTTTACTCATCTTTATAGAAGTCACGAAGAATCAATACAAGTACGCGTCTGCCCTTGCGGTCCATGTCCAACCCTATATGGATATTGTATTTTTCTCAGGATAATGGCATCTACCAGCAGGACAAAGCGAAGTGCCATACAGCATTATTTGGATTTCAGCCTCATATACTTCAATCTTGCGTTTCTCGTAAGGGGGTACACTACCCCCCTCCCTTTTGCTAGTCAGCACAGATTCGATTTGCTATGAAAATTGCTTGTCAGATGAATTCCGCACATTACTGAAGAATAACGTGTTTATAGCGCCTTTAATCGTAATTCATTTCAAAGTTGCAGCCTGTAAAATAATGCCACGTGTACGGCTTGAAAGAGAAAAAAAGCTGGCAGCGAGTGCCCCTACGTCATTTTAGAAATTATTTGTTCTGCCCCTCTGGGTTAACATTTTGTATTTGAAATCCTAGTCGAGCAACAGTTAGAATTAAACAAAATACAGTGCTAAAATTATTTAAATGCTTTCCACATTCGAATCTCTCCCCCTTTTTTAAGACTAACTAAATTAAAAAAAAAAAATGTGATCCTTTCATCTGGATAAGGGCTTATGTAAATTTTAAAAAATAATTGATTTTTTTTCTTTTCATTTGCTAAAAATGTTTAAATATTTATCGCCCAAAAATTTATTAAAAGCATAGGAAAAAGTATCCCAAAACGGGATAGGCGAGCAAAACGGGATACTGAGCCTGGGAGTTTTACTGGTAGTACTATCTCGCAAGACACAGGCAAAACTGGTTCCCGACCATCATGACAGCATTCTCAGTTAATATCACAACGCTATCCACGTGTTTTGCAAAGAAATATTTTTTCAAACTTTTCAATTGAGCTTTTTACTTTTTACTTTTTTCGACTGCAGAATGACTATTCTTGTGCTTCTCCGTCGTTCGGAACAATTACAGTTAGTACTGTGTTTTGTTCATAGCTGCTTTAGCAACCATTTCATATACTTAAATATTGCTAGTGAGTGACGGTTCAGAGGTCAGCCATTTATATTGTCAAAAGCATTATGGTCGGGCACCACTTTTGGGGTGCCCATGATGGGATACAATTTTGATGTGTCCCGTTTTACCCGACCATTTCTATTAATGTTTTAGCAATGTTTTAGCAGCACGAAGCGAGCAAGAAATTCGCAAGTGGATGTTCAACCATCCTGACAGAATGATTATTATCTACAAAGTAGGAAAAATGTTCAATGCAGCATTTTAACGAGCAGCTCTTGTCCAGACTGCTGTGTGATTGGGCTCCGGAAAACAGGCATTTTTTCCATATAATCCAGATTTCTTTCCTCAATAATTTTTCGCTCCCTATCGTTTAACATATCACCTTCACCCATTGCCGGATGCACAGATCATGACGTCCCAGTAACCATTAAATCTACAACAAAACGATTCCAGATCCGAAGGATCTTCAAGTTCAGTCATAGCGTCTAAGAGTTTGCAGTCATCACAACCACTAGAGACCGTATTGAATGAATCACCTAGTGATGGGGGCATCGATAACGCTAGTACAACGCAGTTCTTCTCCAACCGTTCACTTCAACAGGAGACAAAGAGCTTGGGCTATACTATCGTCTTTCACTGCCATTTTCTACATTACCCAAAAAAATTCTACCTTCACCACGAGTGATTGGACCAAGACCTCAAAATAAACACGATAGGAGAAGAGGGAAAACAGCATTTATAACAAGAAGCCCATATAAACTTGAGTTGGAAGAAGAAGAGCGTGGAAAAAAAAAACGAGAAAGAACTCAAAAGCTGAAAAAAGGGCTGCCCAAACAAGTCTCTTGAATGTTCTGAAGACAAAACAAACGAGGCGTAAAAGAAAAATAAGTGGATATGCAAAACAGGCAGATAAAATTTAAAAATGTTACTCTGAACCTGGAGAAAAAAAACCACAATCACCATTTGTAAAAGAAAAGGGATCTATTACAAGAAAACCTAAAAAAAATCATCAGTTAGCTAAAGTTGGACGTCGTCGTCTTCAGAAGATGAAGCATGTGTTTTCTGCAACGCTCTGTATCTTGAATCGAAATCTGGAGAAGGATGTTGGGTGAAATGCTTAATCTGCCAGAGATGGGCCCGCAAAGCCTGTTCCAAAACAAAAGAAGATAATACATTTTTATGCGAGTTCTGTGAAATGTAACTTTTTAAGTTTACTATTACGTAGCTTAACTTTGTTCAAAAAACTGAATCAAAAGTAAAATAAGTAAACACGTAATACATACAAATCCCTATCACGAGGGATATCGATCCCGTTTTACCCACCCTTGGTAGGGTAAAACGGGATCGAATAAGACTTTGTAAAATCAGTATATTTCACATAAATAATATTGGACAAATGTAACAAAAGTATTTTTAGTATTTGAGAAGGTATATACTTTTAAATGACGTCTAACTTTGGAATGTACCTAGTACACAATAAGAAATATAGCATAGAATAGATAAGCTATCCCGTTTTGGGGTACTTACCCCTACTGTAAATTTTTGAAATGTGAAAGTTTATTTTTTTACTTCATTTTACGTAGTAAAGGAAGTATTGTGATCGCGAAAAAAAAATCACTCAAATTTGAGTCTAAATTTTGATTTTGCTCACCCCCGAATGAATGTTCAGTAGTTTTTTCGACCTGTCAGCACGTGCATATGTACCTACCAACATATAAGCAGCCGAAAAATTATTTTCAACCACCCCCGAGTTAATTACGACGAGTTTTCTCGTGACGTCTGTATGTACGTATGTGCGGATGTATGTGCGTATGTGGCTCGCATAATTCAAAAACTATATGCCGTAGAAGCTTCTAGCTTGGTATGTAGGCTCTGAGGATAGTCTAGTTGTGCACCTCCCCTTGTGGTTGCATTTGAATGTTTCCAAGGGGGTTTTTATCCCTTTTTGGGGGTAAATCAGTGTTAATTTCAATGCAGACTCAAGTGATATAAATTGGTGCGACCACTTGGCGATATGTCGCCAAGCTTTTGGTCGCCAAGTGTTTGACGCCAACTTGGCGACATATCGCCAAGTTAGCGACAAGTTTGGAAAAAAAATTATATTTTGAATTTGGGTTCAACTTGGCGCTATTGGTGTTATTTTGCGAAAAATTCACTGAATGATATTAAAATCAGCTATATTTAGAAAATTAACCATTGTAAAATATTTTTTCCATTGTTTCGTGGCAGATTAGGGAAGTAAATATTTGAATTGATATTTGAGTAAATATATATTTGAGGAAATATTTTGTTACCTGCTCACTCCAAGCACTTTTTTTAACAATTAAGGCAACTACTAAGAAATTTACACGTAAAAGGAAGTAGTGTGGAGCCCATACCAGATTTTTAAATATTGCGAGCATAAAATAAAACTCTCTACTATGATCAAAAATAAATTTCATATTCATTAGTATTTTAGGTCAGTTTTGCATTTTGAATCAAAAAAATTTTACAACCATTAAACTATAAATATATTTCAGTAATTTTAAAATGGTTTTTTATAGATTATTATTGTGAATGGGTAGTTTAATATTTGAAGATTAATTGAAAGCAAATATAAATTTGATATAGTTTCTTTTAAGAAACTATTGAAGGGTCAGGGGGAAAAAGATGAAGGTCACTTTTTCGTCAATTTGGAGACATTAGCGCTATCTAGGGGCTATAAAGGATTAATATCATCTGTTAGAACAACAAAGGGGAAAAAAGATGAGAATCGACCGAAATGTGCATTAAAACTCTATTAACTACAAGGGGAGTTACGAGAAATCAAGCTTTGTTCTTCGTTTTTCTCGAAATCGCTTTTTGAGCACTTTCATCTTTTCCCCCCTGGCCCAGGGACGTCATTTCAAGTTTTCCAGGGGGGGGGGGCAAAGGATCCAAACACAATGCAATTTCATCGGAAAACATCAAAACCATGCCCACTTATATGTAAATTCATTAATTTCTCAAAGCCGGGGGAGGGGGGCAATTGACCCCCCTAACCCCCCTAAAGGACGGGCCTGCCCTGGCCCTTCAATTGTACTTACAATATTAGTGAGAAGTGCAGCGAATTTCGCATTTGGAGAGATGGGGAGTGGAGATTTTCGGATTGACTAATAATTGAGAGCGAATCTACTTCACTCGTTAATAACCTTTATCCTTTGGTAGTTTAAAAAGAAACAAAAACTTTATAGCTTACTTCCGCCCATTGCTTTACTTTCCAAAATAAAAAGAATTCATTGATAAATACGAGCTCCTTGTTGGAGTTCAGGCACCCAATAAAATCGTTCTTATTTTGTGACGTAATCTGATAAGCCACTCCTTCGCGCGTCCGACGCGAAGATATAAAATGGAAAATACTCCTCGTATTCACTTGTGAGTTTTCCGTTCAATTAGACGCTACATCCAAGACATTCCACGCCACTGCTTGTAACATCTATCCGATATTTGGTAAGTTTACAACTATATTTAACTGCTAAAGTATAGAGGAGAAAAATTGAAGCATGTACTTAATACATAAATAAATGCTTAATATACACACTAAAAAAAGAAAATATAATTTGAAATCATATTCATAAATTTCTTAATATTAATGAAGATTGTTTGTATTGTTGTACTCGCAAATTTTACATGAAAAACAGAGAGAGAAGTTTAAGTACTAACTTACACGTTCTTTTTCATTAAGACCCTTTTTTTTTTTCATTTTTATGTTAATTCTTTTCCAAATCCAAAATAATAATGTTCTTTTGATAAAATCTCCCAAAAATGCCAATGCAAATTAATTTTGAATTTTAACTATGAAAATATTTAGTTTCTCTGAACAAAAAACTTATTAACAAAAATGTTTACAATTTTGAATCATATCATTGGTAAGATTATATTATTTAAAATTTCTTGCGATAGCACATCTAGTTCATATAAGAAATTTTTGATAAACAGGATTTTAAACTGCAATTACAGTAACACAAATTTTTAGATGCATATTGTAAATAAATATTTTTTTATAGAATAATTTACTGAAACATATTTTTTAACAAAGAAATTAATTACATGCATTTAAAAAGTTGAAAATGAAGTTTAGAAGAATAGTCAAAACATATTTTTTTTGGCTAAAACTTATTTTAAAATTGCAAAATAAAAACTAATTGTATATATATTAATTTTTTACTTTGTAAGCATAAATCCCATCCATATTATATGATTTTTGGCTATAAAATTTCGAAACATAACATTAGAAAGCAATAAGCTCCTTATAGAACTAAACAGCTACTTACCTGTATAACTACATCGCTTTCCTCTGATGTAAAAAAAGCTATTTCATTAAAAAAATGGATATTAAATTCATCTTCTCACAAATTGTTAAGCATTCATTTTCAGAACATTTTAATGCAATGATTTTTTCATTAGCATATTTTTAATTCAGCTAAATTGTCTAATATTTTTAAAGTCTTTCTCCCAACCAACGATTTTTATTCTGAACATGCAAAAATTAAATACATTAAAAAAGAGTAAGATCAATTTTATCTAATACAAAAGTGTCTATTGTATTAATTTTTCTGGAAAAACTTTAAAAGTCTTTAGAAGACTTTAAAAGACTTTTAAAAAACAAAACTTATAATTTTGCTAGGGACAAATAAAAAAACAGAATTTAAGAAAAAAGTACTTATCTCTACCTACGATTTCTATTCTGAACAGATAAAAATTAAATAGGTAAAATAAGAGTGGTATCAATTTTATATAATACAAAAGCCTCAAATGTAATGATTTTTGTGGATTTTTTTTTAACGCTTGTAAAAATAAATAAAAAAGGATAAAAACAAAACGTGCATCGATACAAGTTTTCTTTTTCACAAAAGCAAAGTCGTTTGCAGATCTTTCTTTTTGGTTAAAAAAAAAATGTTTTTGTTTTTACGTTGCCAAAAATAAAATATTCTTTCTTCTAAATAACTTCTAAAATAAAATATACGTCTTATAAATGTTACCCTTGAGTTACATTTAATTTACTGAGTTGAAAAAAAAAAGATTTTTTAATAAAAGTAGTTTTAATGCTCCAGAAATGTTTATTTGTTATTATTTTTTTTTTAAATTCTAGCTCTGATGGTTTTACGACATTTAGCAAATTATACGAAATTGCAGAAAAATACATGTTTACCAATATTGGTGAAATACCGGATATCAGAATCAAACACACCGAATTCGATCAGTTGATTAGAAAAAAGTTAACGCACTACGAGGATAATGTTGGTAAAATTTGGCACTTGAATTCTTAGAGTCCGACGTCATGTTTTTTTTTTTTTTTTTCATTTTTTTATCGCGTGTAACGCACTTATTTTTTCTATGAGAGGAAAAAAGGGGGAAATTGTACTTCAGAAGAGAAGGCTCAAATCTCTTGCATGCAATGTAGAACACAAATTCGTAATAACTGCGCAAGGAATGCTTTAAAAAGTTTATAAGAGAAATCCACACCATGAAAAAAATAATTTAAAAAATGGCACAGAATTTTCTTTGGCTGCTTAAGGAGTTCAGGGTTATTAAAGGAGCTCACGTGAAAGTGTGCTGTTTCTTTAATATATCTATATATCTATAGATATATCTATCTATAGATATACGTATCTATAGATATACATACATACTCGAAAATGTTACTAAGAACTGCGTGCCCCTTTTACAATAATTATGTACATTCCTAAAAAGGTGTACCCCGCAAATTGGAGACCATTGAAACCTAAACTCAACTGTGAGCCACCCAAACTTACGACAAGCTAACAAAAGATGTGATATCTTATTTTTTGGGGTAACCATGGACCTATTTGACTGAAATAGGCAAATTTTAAAGCTCATTACCCCATTGGTGTCAAACAATTCCGTTATTTCTATTCCATTACTTCCGTTTTGCATTGGAGTTTCACTTTTGACACGCCAAAAGAACTTTTAAAAAAAATCAAACTTAAGATCAAACGCTCAAATCGACTGCAACTTAGCTGATAGCTTCGGATTTTTTTGTTTCGTTTTGTCTTGTTTATTTGATTCTGCAAAATATAAAAAATACTATGACTATAGACAGGGTGGGAAAAAAACTATATGGTTTTACGGTTTGTACAATTTTTAGCATATGCGGATTCATGCTTTGCTCCTATTTTTGAATGTTGAACCCTGCTAAGCAGAGAGAATGGACAGCCTTACAGTTTTCCTCTCATTGAAGACAGTCAAACGTGCATTAAGTCAACGTCTTTCAAATGGTTTTCTGATTTATTGCATAAAATAGTTTTTAAATAATGGGAGAGCAGGGAAGGAGGAGGAAAGAAAGTCACTGCATAAGCAAAAAAAATTTTGGACTTATAATAAAGTTTATTTTAAGTATATAATTTTTTTCTTTTTTTTTTATGTAATGAACTCACATTTTAAACAATCCGGCAAAACTTCCACCTTAAAGCCAGCATTTGTTCTGAATGCACAAAGTCGTAGTAAATGGAATAACTCTCTGCAAACGAAACATTTAGCCAATGTTTTTTTCTTCAAGAATTTCTCCTTTAAAGACGTTTACTGAACTATTTGAAGTTTGATGAACAAGCTATATTTATTCCTTAAAAATGGTGGACTTTTTACAAAAATTCTTCAGTGAAAAACTCTATTGCTGTTCTGCACATACATAAATCTTGTCTGCGGCATGAAGACCCTACAATTTAACTAATTTTAGAGAGTTTCAGTCTGAAATAGCCATGACTGGCTTACACTGACAGAAATTAACTGTTTTTACAGTATAATACTGGCGACAGAGGTTTCAATTTAAAACTGTAAAATGCACAGTAATAAGCTGCAAAACTAGAAATTTTAGTTTCATACTGTAAAGTGAGAAATTTTGCAGATTATTGCTGTAAAATTTAGCTGTATTATACTGTAAGAACAGCATTATAATACTGGCAGCACTGGTTCCAGTTTAAAACTGTAAAATATACTGTAATAAACTGTTAAATTAGCACTTTTATAGTTTATTACAGTGAAAATAGCAATTTTGACCGTTTATTACTATAAAATTAGCTATATTATGCTGTAGTAGAGGCAGAACTAATCTGGTGCAGTTATGGGTTTTAGCTAATAATGTGGAGGTAATATCTGCTTCAATGTGAAGACTTGGGCCACCAGCTCCTGGTGAATTCAGATGAATAATGTATACTAAGACAGTATGGGAAGACCGCCTATATTGGACCACTGCTTTAAA
>JAXGGA010005497.1:0-77753 GCA_038373865.1 Uloborus plumipes
TCTGCTGCCCATCGTTGGCAACGAGTGCAATGGAATATGCTTCTCATATTTACCATGTCCCATCGGCGATTCTGCTCTATTTGTTTGCCTGGTAATACACTCGCATGAACCACCACAGCATTCAGAGGCGGAATGCTTATGGTGTAGGGGAGTTCACGGAGAAAATCTAGATGTTCTCCCCTTAAGTCAGGGACCGAGTTGTGTTTTATTGCAGCTTCATCATGATTTCCTCTTACTGCCATAATATGATCATTGCGTTCCCTTACGAATTCAATAACCTCTCGACTGTTCGGGCCTTTCTCCACAAGGTCACCAGCGAGGATTTTAAGGGTCCGATTGTTGTTCACTTTGGCATCCTCCAACAGCATCTGCAATTCGTCCATGCAGCCATGGACGTTCTTATGGTAAAAATTTCTTCAAAATTGTTTATACTTACTTCATCCAAAATAACGTGTTGTTTTTTCCTCCACAAACTGCTACATTCATTCATCTCGAAACCGCCGTTCTCGTACTTTGATGAGTAAGCTGCAAAATAAAATAAACTAAACACTTCCTGTTCCGAAATGTCATCTCAATAATTTTTATTACATTTTTCACTGAAATGTTTTACAGTTTTACTTTTCTCAATACTAAAGTAATACCCATTTAATCCTGGTCACACTTGTTTCATAGGTGATCCCTGTTTATTATACGTTTGTGATTTTAGTCAAAATCACATGCCAGTTCTTGCTTTCGTCTTATCATTTGAAATTTTAAACTTTGCATGTGTCTTGTTTCGAAATGTTTTTAAAAATTCCTAATAAAAAAGATGTTTTCAGCAAGTCAAAAACAACAGGTTTAACCTCACGGTATAAAACATGGATCACTATACTTAACCACACCTCGGAGGGTTCTGGCAAAACTTCTAAAAGAAGACCGATACTCATTAAAGCGTATCATTTTAATTTTTAAAAAAAGCAAAAATCTTATACGCGATAACAAAAGCAATTTTACATCGTGGTATTTTTTTTCCTTAAAAAAGGTTGAGGACGTCAACACTATGGCAAAGCGAGGTAGTTGTTCAGTATGGGTTTTAAGCTCTCAGAATATATGACAGGAGGGGGGAGGGGCACGTGCCCTCCTCTGCTGGATCCGCCACTGCATATATATATATATGTGTGTGTGTGGACAGAAATAGTCGTTAAAAAATAGTTTAAATTATTTTATCCGCTTTATCCTCCCCCCTCCTCCTCTCTCTTACTTCTTTCTAGATAGTATAGTTTTTTTTCGCCGGTACACTAAAAATAGTTCCCGTTCTGGGACCTTTAATGAAAATACCGCTAAGGCGGTGCCCATACACGCAACCAGTGTCTAGGCCAGCTGCATGTTTGTAAAATTTCACATCTGTTTTTCCGTCATGCCCAAAATAAACATGTTCTGGGCCATTCCATTCTGATGTCCATGGTATATAGTTGTCTCTTTTATCTGCTGCCCATCGTTGGCAACGAGTGCAATGGAATATGCTTCTCATATTTACCATGTCCCATCGGCGATTATGCTCTATTGGTAGGCTTGGTAGTAATCCTGCATGAACCACCACAGTATATTCAGAGGCGGCTTATGGTGTATGGGAGTTCACGGGGAAATTCTACATCTTTTCCCCTTGAGTCAGGGACAGAGTTGTTCCTATTAGCTCGCTGTTTATACTCTTTTATTGCAGCTTCATCGTGATTTCCTCTGACTCTCATTATATGATCCCGTTCCCTAACGAATTTAATAACCTCTCGACTTTTCGGGCCTTTATTCACAAGGTCACCAGCGAGGATTTTAAGGGTCTGATTGTTGTTCACTTTGGCATCCTCCAACAGCATCTTCAATTCGTCCATGCAGCCATGGACGTTCTTATGGTGAAAATTTCTTCAAAATTGTGCATCCAAAATAACGTGTTGTTTTTTCCTCCACAAACTGCTACATTCATTCATCTCGAGACCGCCGTTCTCGTACTTTGCTGAGTAAGCTGCAAAATAAAAATAAACCAAACACTTCCTGTTCCGAAATGTCATCTCAATAATTTTTATTACATTTTTCACTGAAATGTTTTATAGTTTTACTTTTCTCAATACTAAAATAATACCCATTTAATCCTGGTCACACTTGTTTTGTTGGTGATCCCTGTTTATTATACGTTTGTGATTTTAGTCAAACTCACTTGACAGTTCTTGCTTTCGTCTTATCATTTGAAATTTTAAACTTTGCATGTGTCTTGTTTCGAAATGTTTTTAAAAATTCCTAATAAAAAAGATGTATTCAGCAAGTCAAAAACAACAGATTTAACCTCACGGTATAAAACATGGATCACTATACTTAACCACACCTCGGAGGGTTCTGGCAAAACTTCTAAAAGAAGACTGATACACATTAAAGCGTATCATTTTAATTTTTAAAAAAAGCAAAAATCTTATACGCGATAACAAAAGCAATTTTACACTGTGGTATTTTTTTTTTCTTAAAAAAGGTTGAGGACGGTCAATACTATGGCAAAGCGAGGTAGTTGTTCAGTATGGGTTTTAAGCTCTTAGAATATATGACAGGGGGAGGGGGGGCGTGCCTTCCTCCGCTGGATCTGCCACTGCATATATATATGTGTGTGTGTGGACGGACAGAAATAGTCGTTAAAAAATAGTTTGTTAAATTATTTTATCCGCTTTATCCCCCCCCCCTCCTCCTCTCTCTTACTTCTTTCTAGACAGTATAGTTTTTTTTCGCCGGTACACTAAAAATAGTTCCCGTTCTGGGACCTTTAATGAAAATACCGCTAAGGCGGTGCCCATACAACCAGTGTCTAGGCCAGTTGCATGTTTGTAAAATTTCACATCTGTTTTTCCGTCATGCCCAAAATAAACATGTTCTGGGCCATTCCATTCTGATGTCCATGGTATATAGTTGTCTCTTTTATCTGCTGCCCATCGTTGGCAACAAGTGCAATGGAATATGCTTCGCATATTTACCATGTCCCATCGGCGATTCTGCTCTATTTGTTGGCCTGGTAATACACCCGCATGAACCACCACAGCATTCAGAGGCGGAATGCTTATGGTGTAGGGGAGTTCACAAAGAAAATCTAGATGTTCTCCCCTTAAGTCAGGGACCGAGTTGTGTTTTATTGCAGCTTCATAATGATTTCCTCTTACTGCCATAATATGATCATTGCGTTCCCTTACGAATTCAATAACCTCTCGACTGTTCGGGCCTTCCCCTTGAGTCAGGGACAGAGTTGTTCCTATTAGCTCGCTTTTTATACTCTTTTATTGCAGCTTTATCGTGATTTCATCTGACTCTCATTATATGATCCCGTTCCCTAACGAATTTAATAACCTCTGGACTTTTCGGGCCTTTGTTCACAAGGTCACCGGCGAGGATTTTAAGGGTCTGATTGTTGTTCACTTTGGCATCCTCCAACAGCATCTTCAATTCGTCCATGAAGCCATGGACGTTCTTATGGTGAAAATTTCTTCAAAATTGTTTATACTTACTTCATCCAAAATAACGTGTTGTTTTTTCCTCCACAAACTGCTACATCCATTCATCTCGAGACCGCCGTTCTCGTACTTTGCTGAGTAAGCTGCAAAATAAAAATAAGCTAAACACTTCCTGTTCCGAAATGTCATCTCAATAATTTTTATTACATTTTTCACTGAAATGTTTTACAGTTTTACTTTTCTCAATACTAAAATAATACCCATTTAATCCTTGTCACTCTTGTTTTATAGGTGATCCCTGTTTATTATACGTTTGTGATTTTAGTCAAACTCACTTGACAGTTCTTGCTTTCGTCTTATCATTTGAAATTTTAAACTTTGCATGTGTCTTGTTTCGAAATGTTTTTAAAAATTCCTAATAAAAAAGATGTATTCAGCAAGTCAAAAACAACAGATTTAACCTCACGGTATAAAACATGGATCACTATACTTAACCACACCTCGGAGGGTTCTGGCAAAACTTCTAAAAGAAGACCGATACTCATTAAAGCGTATCATTGTAATTTTTAAAAAAAGCAAAAATCTTATACGCGATAACAAAAGCAATTTTACACCGTGGTATTTTTTTTTTCTTAAAAAAGGTTGGTCAATACTATGGCAAAGCGAGGTAGTTGTTTAGTATGGGTTTTAAGCTCTTAGAATATATGATAGGGAGGGGGGGGGGCACGTGCCTTCCTCCGCTGAATCCGCCACTGCATATATATATATATATATATGTGTGTGTTTGTGGACACAAGTAGTCGTTAAAAATAGTTTGTTAAATTATTTTATCCGCTTTATCCCCCCCCCTCCTCCTCTCTCTTACTTCTTTCTAGACAGTATAGTTTTTTTTCGCCGGTACACTAAAAATAGTTCCCGTTCTGGGACCTTTAATGAAAATACCGCTAAGGCGGTGCCCATACAACCAGTGTCTAGGCCAGTTGCATGTTTGTAAAATTTCACATCTGTTTTTCCGTCACGCCCAAAATAAACATGTTCTGGACCATTCCATTCTGATGTCCATGGTATATAGTTGTCTCTTTTATCTGCTGCCCATCGTTGGCAACGAGTGCAATGGAATATGCTTCTCATATTTACCATGTCCCATCGGCGATTCTGCTCTATTTGTTGGCCTGGTAATACACCCGCATGAACCACCACAGCATTCAGAGGCGGAATGCTTATGGTGTAGGGAAGTTCACAAAGAAAATCTAGATGTTCTCCCCTTAAGTCAGGGACCGAGTTGTGTTTTATTGCAGCTTCATAATGATTTCCTCTTACTGCCATAATATGATCATTGCGTTCCCTTACGAATTCAATAACCTCTCGACTGTTCGGGCCTTCCCCTTGAGTCAGGGACAGAGTTGTTCCTATTAGCTCGCTTTTTATACTCTTTTATTGCAGCTTTATCGTGATTTCATCTGACTCTCATTATATGATCCCGTTCCCTAACGAATTTAATAACCTCTGGACTTTTCGGGCCTTTGTTCACAAGGTCACCAGCGAGGATTTTAAGGGTCCGATTGTTGTTCACTTTGGCATCCTCCAACAGCATCTGCAATTCGTCCATGCAGCCATGGACGTTCTTATGGTAAAAATTTCTTCAAAATTGTTTATACTTACTTCATCCAAAATAACGTGTTGTTTTTTCCTCCACAAACTGCTACATTCATTCATCTCGAAACCGCCGTTCTCGTACTTTGATGAGTAAGCTGCAAAATAAAATAAACTAAACACTTCCTGTTCCGAAATGTCATCTCAATAATTTTTATTACATTTTTCACTGAAATGTTTTACAGTTTTACTTTTCTCAATACTAAAGTAATACCCATTTAATCCTGGTCACACTTGCTTCATAGGTGATCCCTGTTTATTATACGTTTGTGATTTTAGTCAAAATCACATGACAGTTCTTGCTTTCGTCTTATCATTTGAAATTTTAAACTTTGCATGGGTCTTGTTTCGAAATGTTTTTAAAAATTCCTAATAAAAAAGATGTTTTCAGCAAGTCAAAAACAACAGATTTAACCTCACGGTATAAAACATGGATCACTATACTTAACCACACCTCGGAGGGTTCTAGCAAAACTTCTAAAAGAAGACCGATACTCATTAAAGCGTATCATTTTAATTTTTTAAAAAAGCAAAAATCTTATACGCGATAACAAAAGCAATTTTACATCGTGGTATTTTTTTTCCTTAAAAAAGGTTGAGGACGTCAACACTATGGCAAAGCGAGGTAGTTGTTCAGTATGGGTTTTAAGCTCTCAGAATATATGACAGGAGGGGGGAGGGGCACGTGCCCTCCTCTGCTGGATCCGCCACTGCATATATATATATATGTGTGTGTGTGGACAGAAATAGTCGTTAAAAAATAGTTTAAATTATTTTATCCGCTTTATCCTCCCCCCTCCTCCTCTCTCTTACTTCTTTCTAGATAGTATAGTTTTTTTTTCGCCGGTACACTAAAAATAGTTCCCGTTCTGGGACCTTTAATGAAAATACCGCTAAGGCGGTGCCCATACACGCAACCAGTGTCTAGGCCAGCTGCATGTTTGTAAAATTTCACATCTGTTTTTCCGTCATGCCCAAAATAAACATGTTCTGGGCCATTCCATTCTGATGTCCATGGTATATAGTTGTCTCTTTTATCTGCTGCCCATCGTTGGCAACGAGTGCAATGGAATATGCTTCTCATATTTACCATGTCCCATCGGCGATTCTGCTCTATTTGTTTGCCTGGTAATACACTCGCATGAACCACCACAGCATTCAGAGGCGGAATGCTTATGGTGTAGGGGAGTTCACGGAGAAAATCTAGATGTTCTCCCCTTAAGTCAGGGACCGAGTTGTGTTTTATTGCAGCTTCATCATGATTTCCTCTTACTGCCATAATATGATCATTGCGTTCCCTTACGAATTCAATAACCTCTCGACTGTTCGGGCCTTTCTCCACAAGGTCACCAGCGAGGATTTTAAGGGTCCGATTGTTGTTCACTTTGGCATCCTCCAACAGCATCTGCAATTCGTCCATGCAGCCATGGACGTTCTTATGGTAAAAATTTCTTCAAAATTGTTTATACTTACTTCATCCAAAATAACGTGTTGTTTTTTCCTCCACAAACTGCTACATTCATTCATCTCGAAACCGCCGTTCTCGTACTTTGATGAGTAAGCTGCAAAATAAAATAAACTAAACACTTCCTGTTCCGAAATGTCATCTCAATAATTTTTATTACATTTTTCACTGAAATGTTTTACAGTTTTACTTTTCTCAATACTAAAGTAATACCCATTTAATCCTGGTCACACTTGTTTCATAGGTGATCCCTGTTTATTATACGTTTGTGATTTTAGTCAAAATCACATGCCAGTTCTTGCTTTCGTCTTATCATTTGAAATTTTAAACTTTGCATGTGTCTTGTTTCGAAATGTTTTTAAAAATTCCTAATAAAAAAGATGTTTTCAGCAAGTCAAAAACAACAGATTTAACCTCACGGTATAAAACATGGATCACTATACTTAACCACACCTCGGAGGGTTCTGGCAAAACTTCTAAAAGAAGACCGATACTCATTAAAGCGTATCATTTTAATTTTTAAAAAAAGCAAAAATCTTATACGCGATAACAAAAGCAATTTTACATCGTGGTATTTTTTTTCCTTAAAAAAGGTTGAGGACGTCAACACTATGGCAAAGCGAGGTAGTTGTTCAGTATGGGTTTTAAGCTCTCAGAATATATGACAGGAGGGGGGAGGGGCACGTGGCCTCCTCTGCTGGATCCGCCACTGCATATATATATATATGTGTGTGTGTGTGTGTGTGTGGACAGAAATAGTCGTTAAAAATAGTTTAAATTATTTTATCCGCTTTATCCTCCCCCTCCTCCTCTCTCTTACTTCTTTCTAGATACGAGTAGTATAGTTTTTTTTCGCCGGTACACTAAAAATAGTTCCCGTTCTGGGACCTTTAATGAAAATACCGCTAAGGCGGTGCCCATACACGCAACCAGTGTCTAGGCCAGCTGCATGTTTGTAAAATTTCACATCTGTTTTTCCGTCATGCCCAAAATAAACATGTTCTGGGCCATTCCATTCTGATGTCCATGGTATATAGTTGTCTCTTTTATCTGCTGCCCATCGTTGGCAACGAGTGCAATGGAATATGCTTCTCATATTTACCATGTCCCATCGGCGATTCTGCTCTATTTGTTTGCCTGGTAATACACTCGCATGAACCACCACAGCATTCAGAGGCGGAATGCTTATGGTGTAGGGGAGTTCACGGAGAAAATCTAGATGTTCTCCCCTTAAGTCAGGGACCGAGTTGTGTTTTATTGCAGCTTCATCATGATTTCCTCTTACTGCCATAATATGATCATTGCGTTCCCTTACGAATTCAATAACCTCTCGACTGTTCGGGCCTTTCTCCACAAGGTCACCAGCGAGGATTTTAAGGGTCCGATTGTTGTTCACTTTGGCATCCTCCAACAGCATCTGCAATTCGTCCATGCAGCCATGGACGTTCTTATGGTAAAAATTTCTTCAAAATTGTTTATACTTACTTCATCCAAAATAACGTGTTGTTTTTTCCTCCACAAACTGCTACATTCATTCATCTCGAAACCGCCGTTCTCGTACTTTGATGAGTAAGCTGCAAAATAAAATAAACTAAACACTTCCTGTTCCGAAATGTCATCTCAATAATTTTTATTACATTTTTCACTGAAATGTTTTACAGTTTTACTTTTCTCAATACTAAAGTAATACCCATTTAATCCTGGTCACACTTGCTTCATAGGTGATCCCTGTTTATTATACGTTTGTGATTTTAGTCAAAATCACATGACAGTTCTTGCTTTCGTCTTATCATTTGAAATTTTAAACTTTGCATGGGTCTTGTTTCGAAATGTTTTTAAAAATTCCTAATAAAAAAGATGTTTTCAGCAAGTCAAAAACAACAGGTTTAACCTCACGGTATAAAACATGGATCACTATACTTAACCACACCTCGGAGGGTTCTGGCAAAACTTCTAAAAGAAGACCGATACTCATTAAAGCGTATCATTTTAATTTTTAAAAAAAGCAAAAATCTTATACGCGATAACAAAAGCAATTTTACATCGTGGTATTTTTTTTCCTTAAAAAAGGTTGAGGACGTCAACACTATGGCAAAGCGAGGTAGTTGTTCAGTATGGGTTTTAAGCTCTCAGAATATATGACAGGAGGGGGGAGGGGCACGTGCCCTCCTCTGCTGGATCCGCCACTGCATATATATATATATGTGTGTGTGTGTGGACAGAAATAGTCGTTAAAAAATAGTTTAAATTATTTTATCCGCTTTATCCTCCCCCCTCCTCCTCTCTCTTACTTCTTTCTAGATAGTATAGTTTTTTTTCGCCGGTACACTAAAAATAGTTCCCGTTCTGGGACCTTTAATGAAAATACCGCTAAGGCGGTGCCCATACACGCAACCAGTGTCTAGGCCAGCTGCATGTTTGTAAAATTTCACATCTGTTTTTCCGTCATGCCCAAAATAAACATGTTCTGGGCCATTCCATTCTGATGTCCATGGTATATAGTTGTCTCTTTTATCTGCTGCCCATCGTTGGCAACGAGTGCAATGGAATATGCTTCTCATATTTACCATGTCCCATCGGCGATTCTGCTCTATTTGTTTGCCTGGTAATACACTCGCATGAACCACCACAGCATTCAGAGGCGGAATGCTTATGGTGTAGGGGAGTTCACGGAGAAAATCTAGATGTTCTCCCCTTAAGTCAGGGACCGAGTTGTGTTTTATTGCAGCTTCATCATGATTTCCTCTTACTGCCATAATATGATCATTGCGTTCCCTTACGAATTCAATAACCTCTCGACTGTTCGGGCCTTTCTCCACAAGGTCACCAGCGAGGATTTTAAGGGTCCGATTGTTGTTCACTTTGGCATCCTCCAACAGCATCTGCAATTCGTCCATGCAGCCATGGACGTTCTTATGGTAAAAATTTCTTCAAAATTGTTTATACTTACTTCATCCAAAATAACGTGTTGTTTTTTCCTCCACAAACTGCTACATTCATTCATCTCGAAACCGCCGTTCTCGTACTTTGATGAGTAAGCTGCAAAATAAAATAAACTAAACACTTCCTGTTCCGAAATGTCATCTCAATAATTTTTATTACATTTTTCACTGAAATGTTTTACAGTTTTACTTTTCTCAATACTAAAGTAATACCCATTTAATCCTGGTCACACTTGCTTCATAGGTGATCCCTGTTTATTATACGTTTGTGATTTTAGTCAAAATCACATGCCAGTTCTTGCTTTCGTCTTATCATTTGAAATTTTAAACTTTGCATGGGTCTTGTTTCGAAATGTTTTTAAAAATTCCTAATAAAAAAGATGTTTTCAGCAAGTCAAAAACAACAGATTTAACCTCACGGTATAAAACATGGATCACTATACTTAACCACACCTCGGAGGGTTCTGGCAAAACTTCTAAAAGAAGACCGATACTCATTAAAGCGTATCATTTTAATTTTAAAAAAAAGCAAAAATCTTATACGCGTTAAAAAAAGCAATTTTCCACCGTGGTATTTTTTTTTTTTTATAAAGGTTATGAGGACGTAAACACTATGGCAAAGCGAGGTTGTTGTTGTTTTTTTTTAAAATTCACTTTTATGCTCTTCGATGTGATTGGCGCATGCCTCTAAGGCTCGTTGTACTTTTCGCAACATATTGAGAGGAAAGTTGAAGCGGTTTCTTACCTCATTTTTGTCGCGCAGTTTTGTATAGCCAAGGTAGTTGACGATACTCTTTGATTTCGATTAAATATTATTTGCCGCAATTTACCAGAAAAAAAAAAGGCTCATGCACTGTATTTTTCTCCAAATTCAGGTCGAATTTCGGCTTTTTTTCTATCTTGTCATTTTTGACGTTTTTCGGACTAGGACTCTTCGCCGGAATCAGAGATAGGGTGTTATCATTGTCAAAAAGTTCGTCTACGGCCCTCTTTCTGTGTGAAAGAACTAAATATTAACTCCTTTTGCTTTTTATCATACTTTAAAAATAAGACTCCTTTTTGACTGATACATAAAATTACACCACACTCAAAACTAATGAAATAAACCGTCAGAGACGGGGGTGTAATGCTTTTAAGCATCCCAAATTTTTTTAAAGCGAATCATTCCGTCTTCTGAATGCGCTCGTAAAAGCGAAGAGTTAAATTATTTTATCCCCCCCCCCTATTCCTTACCTCTTTGTAGTCAGTAGTTTTCTCGTGCCGGTACACTGAAAATAGTTACCTTTCTGGGACCTTTTATGAAAATGCCGTTAAGGCGGTGCCCATACACGCAACCAGTTTCTAGGGCAGTTGTATATTTATAAATTTCACTTCTGTTTTCCCGTCATGCCCAAAATAAACATGTTCTGGGTCATTCCGTACTAAAGTCCATGGTGTTGAGTTTTTGCTTTTGCCTGCAGCACGTACGATGGTATATGCTTCTCATATTTACCATGTCCCATCGCCGATTATGCTCTATTGGTAGACTTGATAGTAATCCCGCATGTGCCACTACAGCATTCAGAGTCGGAATGCTTATAGTATAGGAGAGTTCACGCAGAAAATCTATATCTTCTCCCCTTAAGTTAGTGACAAAGTTGTTCCTATTAGCACGCGGTTTGAAGTATAATTTCTTATTGCTGCCTTATCATGATTTCCTCTGACTGCTGTTGTATGACTAATTTACTGACGGAATTAATAACTTGTTGACTTTTCGGGCCTTTATGCACAGAGTCACCAGCGAGGATTTTAAAGATGTGATCGTTGTCCACTTCAGCTTCCTTAAACAGCATCTTCAGTGACCAGCATCTTTGACTTTCTTCAGCAATAACATCATCTTACTATATGCTTTATACCAAGAACTTTTTTCCTAATTCCCCACTAAGAGATGGTAATTTTAATCTTGCCCTCAGTAGTGACGAACGAACTGAACAAGCTGTTAAATAAATTGTCTTCGGTTTAAACTGTCAAAATCAGCGTTGAAGTTGTACAGGATTGAGGCGTTAGTTCCTTCTTACGGAGAATCGTGATAAGAATTTACGGTGCGCGGAGTCCTCGGGACACATTTATTCGAAAATGTGTGTAACTCCTTTTCTTGATATTATTAAAATCGCTAATTTCCGGCTTTTTGTGTTCAATGTCGATTATGTCAGTGTTGACATTAAGCGGACTATTTTTTTTTTTTTTTTTTTTTGAGTATCGGATACCAAAGTCAAGCTCCCACCGAAAGCAATTTTGAATGATGACACTTATCCTGCGCATCAAATATTCTCAGGGATTTCGCTTTTACTTTTCCTTGAAAATGAGGTTAAAATGTTGAAAAAATGATTAGGAATCGGTAAGGATTGTTCCTTTTGATTTTTCAACACAATCTAAATAGAATGGCTGATTGATGAAGAAATTTTTTACTGCATTGTTACATTAGGAATTCTCAGCAAATCTCTGCCAACCCTGAAATCTCATTGTGTCACAACCACGTAGAGATTTTTTGCTCAGTCTGCGGGCAATCGTTCTACATTCCCCGAGTACATGTATTGTAACATATCTTGCACTGTGGATGCATTGGTGGTACCCGCATCTACCATGTTCGGTCTTTGTTTAACGTATCGAATTTCAATTTATAAACACTTGATCTAGAGGCCAATATGATCTTGTGGGCTAGAAACTCTTCTGCGCTCGAATCTACTATTAATTTTAAAGCTCTGCACCATTGCAAGCGACTGCACGGGCATGGAATCCCAACATTTTTAACTCTCGACGAACAGTCCTGTTGCTAACACTAGCTCCTGATAAACTTTGGAAATGCTGAGAAATTTCCACCAACGAGGACTTGCGATTTTGCTTAACTACCGTTTTCAGAGTTCTGCGGCTGCGTTGACCAAGTTTTTTCGGCCTACCATTTCGTTTTTCTGCAGTCTCACTGCCTCGACGTTTCCACTTCACAATTACATCACTCACTGTTGATTTAGGTATCTGTAAAATGTCCAGTATCTCACGAGTTGATTTTCCACAAAGATGGCATCCCACTATACGGCTATGGTCAAACTCACTAAGTTCCTTTGACTTACTCATTGTCTCACAAACGCATACACAATCCGTCAAACCACTACCAACACTTTTATTGCTTTAAATTACGTATCATATTGCGTCATCATCCAGAACCATTGTTTCAGGGGGTGTCCGGATCCACCTAATGGTGCCACCTTCGGTGCCACCTAATGTATAAGATCTATTAGGCTGAAGAGGCGTAATGTGACTATGCCGAATATAAGTACACTGCTCGACATTGAAAATGCAACACCAAGAAGGAGTGGTCAGAAATTGATGAAATTTGGTAAGAAGACAGAGACAGCATGGAACAATAAGTGATATTTATTTCAAAATAAATAAGCAAAATTTAGAGCGAGGACGGCGTCGGCTCAGTAAGAAGTAGGACCACCGCGGACAGCGGTGCACGAAGAAACACGTCTAGGCATGGAGTCAATAAGCCTGCGGATGGTGTCCTGAGGGATGGCACTCCATTCCGTTTCAACCATTTGCCACAGTTCGTCCTCTGAACGAGGCAGTGACAGGTTCTGCAAACGGCGTCCAATCACGTCCCACACATGTTCGATTGGTGACAAGTCAGGAGAGTATGGTGGCCAGGAAAGCATCTGTACTGGCTGATTCGAGCACTGTGAGGCCGGGCGTTATCCTGTTGAAAAATTGCATTTGGCAGACCCTGAAGGTAGGGGATTGCCACCGGCCGCAGTGCAATATTTACATATCGTCGGGCCGTCATAGTGCCCCGAATACGAACTAGAGGTGATACGGAATTGTATGCAATAGCGCCCCAAACCATTATGCCACGTTGTCGCGCTGTGAGCCGTTCCACAGTTACTGTCGTATTCGATCTTTCTCCACGTCGACGCCACACACGTATGCGATGACTATCGCTGGACAAACAGAAGCGGGATTCATCTGAGAACACTACGGTTTGCCATTCTGCCATCCACGTTGCTCTGGTCCGGCACCATTCCAAACGTTGGAGTCTGTGCTGTGAGGTCAATGGCAGTCTTCTTAGCGGGCGCCGTGATTGCAGGCCACGTGCTACCAGTCGACGGGAAATGGTTCTGGTCGACACAGGAACATCCAGGGTACCTTGCACGTGCTGCAGAATCGACGTACAAGTGACTTGCGGGTCCGCCACAGCTTGTCGGTGAATCCGTCGATCCAAGCGGTCTGACGTCACTCTGGCTGCACCTGCACCCCTCAATGTGGCTACATTTCCTCTTTCCAACCATCTCCGACACAGCCGATGCACAGTGCTTGCATCCATGTGGGTATCAGCTGCAATTTGACGTATGGACCAACCTCCCCTTCTCAGTCCGATCACCATACCCCTTGTAAAGTCGTTTATATGCTGGAAGTGTCTTCGTTGAGGACGGCGTGGCATTTCCTCCTATCACACGTATCCTTCGAGACAAAAACCAAATTTCTCCGATAATTAGTCTGGCAGAAAAACCAACATGAACATAGCCCACTTTTCAACTTCATTCTCTTATATCTTACTTCACGTGCGTCGGAGAGCTGCGCATTTCATATCATTTGCATAACTCAGTGACGTGCGTCTACGGTAAAATTTGCATGAATTTCTGACCACTCCTTCTTGGTGTTGCATTTTCAATGTCGAGCAGTGTAAAAATCTTATTCCGCATCGACCCGTGAGAACGTTATTCTATAAAAAAAACTCCTTTGCAAATATTTAGCAGCACTAAAAGAGAGCGAGTCCCATCCTTTGCAGGCATCTGATAATAGTTATCGCCCTCTCCTGAAAAGTTACGAAAGTGGATTTACGTTAGCATGATTCTTAAGTACAGATTTAAGAGTCAATTCTCACATCTGAGTACATTGATTTCTGAATTTTAAGTCGAATTTACTTGGAAAAAATAAGCAGGTACATAGTTTCATTTTTAGTAAATCATTTTAAACAGTGTGAACCTCAAAGCCAGAAGAACGTAAGTCACAATATCACTATTTTGCAGCAGAGCATAAAATTGTCTGGTGTCTACAACTGTGGGACTCAGGCTCTTAACCCTAGAATACTAACGTGTTTTTTTTAACGCTAATACTAAATAGAAAGATGAGTAAAAATTACTCATGATTAGTATTCTAGGGTTAAAACAATACTGAATAATTGCAACAGAAATTATTTTTAAGAATTACTTTGTCATGGCTCATAAGGAATCAAATTCTACCTAAAATGCAGTGATAACCTGAGAATTATTATTTTTGGATGTTATTATGATCTTGAAACACAAATATTATCTCATCAGCAAACTTTACATAAACAAAGTTGAAAAAAGAAAATGATCATACTCACAGTTTCTATAACAAAAAGCCCGCAGAGGTTCTGTTGCCTCATTATTAGGTGGAGGGTTGGTCAACTTTTCTGGCAATCGAATAGTGTTTCTAACGCCAATTCCCGGATATCTTCTTTCCACAGGCTTTAAAAAAAAAAAAATCAGGACACATTATTTCAAACATACCAGGACAAAAATCAGGACATTTTTAACATTTTCTTATGCGTGTAGTGTACGTATATACCGATACATATATAATATTGAACTTATGCAGTTTAAATGCATCACAATGAAACGTACATCATCAGTTGATGTAATCAAGTTTATAGATGTATGTTTTTTTTTTACTGAAAACATTGGCATGAAAAATAGACCAATGCAAATTGCAAGATCAACTGGTTTATTAGTTTTAGCTTGAAAGTCCTTAAAAGTCTATTTTTTTCAAAATCGGTCGCATTTTTCTCTTTTTCCTTCCAAATTTTAGTCTCATTTCAAAATTTTCCAGTAACTTCTTTCTTGTTTTTAGTTATAAAAGGAAAAAAAATGAATACTTTGTTCACATCCCTACAATGATGATTTGAAAATTTGAATCAAATGAGGACACGACAGCTTGTTTGAAATTATTGGAGTTTCGGAACAAGTGGTATGTGTATCATTGATGTTACGCGAAAAATAGTAACTAGCAATTTTTACAGTTTATTAATATAAAATTAGCTGTATTATAGTGTAAAAATAACATTCGTTTTTTACAGTGTAATAGCATAGTCATATTTGTATTATTTCTGTTAAAAATTAAGTGAAAGATAAGAAGTCATTATTTAATAGTTTCAACAGTTGCTTAATAATTTGAACCAACTTCGTGATTAAGCAGTAACCAGCAGAACTATATGCAATACCAACAGCCCGGCTATTTCATGAGAGACAACAGTTTCGTCCGTTATAGGCTAGGGTTTTCCATCCCGTACAAGTTTCAATCTGGAGGAATTTCGGGATTATCTGAAGTCTTAAAAAAGTTGTATTTTAATATCAAGTGTTTTTTTTTCTTGGACAACTCTTTTATTACTTAAATTAGCTTGTGTTGCAAATTCAATTTACAGATTACCTGAACACTACAAAACCATCCTTAAATAAGTAACTCTCATTAATTTCACAAAAGTATACCCGAATATGCTAAACTCTTGCACAAAGACATTCAAAGGGAATTTTGTGCAAAAAGCGCTTGATGAAGAAAAAATGCGTAGCCTGTAGTTGGTTTTACAGAAAAAAGACAACATTAAAACTTTGCAACTGATTCTCATGTAACTCATCTCCTTCCAAAAGATTGTTCTTTCCGCACATAAGCATTTTTTGATGTTTGCTGATAGACTGCAGTTTTCTAACAATATACCGTGATAATTGTTTTTTGTATTACTAAATTGATTTCAACTTTTAGGTAAAATTTCTTGATTTCTTCACTCGCTTTGATCACTGTATATATGAATCAAATGCATATCAGTTTCATATGCATTTGATTCATTAGAAGATAATCGCTAATTGGTTTCCCCGAGCCCAAATCTCAGTAAAAGTTTGTTGATATTTCTGTTTTTTTTTACATTGCATTGTAAAGAAACATGCTAAGTCTTGAGCAGCAAAAGTATGAATATTGTACTGCATTGGTCATGCAAACCCTCCTCTCTTTTACTTGAAATTCTATCGCCTGCTTTGAAGTGACGCTGAATGCTGTAGATTGATCAATTAGTCGGTACACTGTTAAAAAAATTTCCTGAAAATAACGAAAAAATATACGGCAGCTGAGTTGCCGGAGTGTTTCCGTTTCGTTAATTATATTTCCGTGATTTTACGGAAAAATGACGAACGGAGCGTTCGTCATTTTTCCGTTAGGCATTTTTTCGTTTCGTAATTCTCCGTTCTTCATTTTTTCGGTTCTTATTATCCCCGCTTATACGTTATAGGCTTATACCTATACGCTTTGACTTATATGTATACATGCAAGATGGAAAATTATTTAAATTTTGCAAATTAACAAGCGCTTTTATAGCAGCTTAATATCAATAGCAAATTATCTATGGAAGTTCAATGAATTAGTCCTTTAAGTGTCGCAAAATGCGTAGATTGTGTAGAACAACAAATGCACAAATTGAAATTTTAAGAAACATTTGAAAATTTGCGAAACAATATAAACATATAAAAAGAACAAACATGGGTAATGTGCTGCCTTATCTTTTTTGTTTATTCTTTTTATATGTTTATATTGTTTCGTAAATTTTCATATGTTTCTCTAAAGTTTCTTAAAATTTCAATTTGTTCATTTGTTGTTTTTTCCAATCTACACATTTTGCGCCACTTAAAGGACTAATTTATTAAACTTTCATATATTATTTGCTATTAATATTAAGCTGCTATAATAGCGCTTGTTTATTTTGCAAAATTTCCATTTTCCATCTTGCATATATAAGTATAAGCGTATAGGTAAAAGCCTATAACGTAAAAATGTGGGTGATTAAAATATGGGAAAATGAGAAACAGAAAAATAGAGCAATTAAAAAAGGAGCGTAAACTAGCTCACCGGAAAATTATATATATAAATAAGACAAAATGATGAGCAAAAATGTAAACTTAAAACTCTTACGAATTTTGTTTTTTAGAAAAAGTTTGAAATTATCCGCTCATATACTTCAAACTTTTAAACATCTTGCCTTTAAAAAAAATACTAAAGCAATACAAGAATTGGCTTTTTTTTTTTTCATTTAAAATTTTAGTTCATTTAAATAACATGATTTTTTTGAAAAGATTACATCAATCTCGCATAAAATACTCAAATATTTTGAAGATGGAATGATCAATGCATAGTATTTCTGAGCGCATAACTTCAAAAAATTAAAAAGTATTAACAAGGTGCATTCTTTTAAAAATATTTTATCTTATGTTTGAATAAAAATTAAGTTCTTCCGAAAGTTATTTTTTTCCTTTCTGAATTTGAAACATTCGTGGTTCCTTAAAAAAAAATCCTGTATTGTTACTGATTTCCTCTACTTTCATATATATTTACGTTATGGTGTTCATAGTGATCAACACTTTCAGAAATGCACTCTCAAAATTAACGAATTTCTTTGTTTTTGATGAAATCACTTCCAAGAATATACCCCGAGCGAACATTTCGTAATTTTTTGGGGATGAATTTCGTCAAATGTAGCGAAATATTTCTTTATCCTAGTATCGTCAAATTGACAATCATTTTCGTAGTTTTGACAACATTAATTTCGTCACATTAACGAAGTAAAGTCATAAAGTAAAAAAGCTAAATTTTGAAACTAAGCTTTTAAATCTTGATGTAAAATTACAAAAATCATTTCACTAAATTTTACTAACCCTCAGCACCAGTAAGTTTATACATGCAACTACTAAAATGCACAATTGTTTTACATCATGAAATAACTAACTGTTAAGTCTGGACTCAGATTAAAATAAAAATAGCAGTGACAAAAATAAAATTTCTTACCTCTTAAATAAAAATTTTCAATTTTTGTTGCTCAAAAAAGGCAACAATAGAGCGAGTAGATTTTAAAATGTATTAACACGCCCTTTTGTTGCCCATTTTGATTCTATCCATTGCGATAAACAAAGTCTTCTTAAAAATGTTGAGCTAGGAAATGCTGGATACCGAATAACACATGAAAAGATCCAAATTATTTTCCCAGTCAATTTGATTAACTACGCAGAATCCTGGAATAATTCTTCTTCGAATGCTATAACAATAGTCAACGCTCTTCGACGAAGCATTTTCAAATTGAAACAAAATGGCACACATAATAACGTCCTGAGGAACACGACTAAATAACATTCGACTGTGATGTTTTTTGTAAAGTAGCTATCCAAACGACGAGACACAGATGTCCTCTTTTCGTTTCTGCGCACGCGCCAAGTCTCTTCAGACTGTCTCTAACTCTCTCGTTCGGTTATATTTCAACCACAAAACCGGGTAAATTCCGTTTTTTGTTTCTCCAACTTGGTAATTCACGGAATAGTTCCGTTTTTTCAAGGAAAAGTTCTGTTTTGAAACGAAAACGGAAATTTACTGTTAAAATCAGTAAAAATGTTCCTGAAAATTCAGGTTTTTTTTAACAGTGTACACCATGAAGATAAGGGTAATATTTACAATAACAAGAATGGGGTCACTGTGATATTGACTTTGAATGGTGAATTCAACAGGTTAGAAGTCAAAAATATGTTAGTTATTTTATTGCATTTTCTTTCAGAATTGGTATTGAGCACGTTCTAGCAATTTGAGTTTAAATGCATTTTTTAAGCTGAGAGAAACTTTCTGACATTGCAATTAGGCTACTCCCGTATGTTTTACAATCTCAAAATCTCACAGTACAGCTCTTTTCCCCTCCTCTGAAACGTGATTTAGCAGGTATCCGGCAGGTTCCAAGCTGTTAAAAAGGATATTTTCTGCATTCTAATGCAAGGTTGCGCCAAGTGAAAAAGCCTGACTACAATAACCACATGAAATTATCTAAAAGTAGCCGATAGTAGTGCAATACGCAAGACTGATTGCGACACTTAATTATTACAGCAGTAGAACTTCTTAATCTGAACTAATTAAGACCAAGGGAAGGGATTTCAGGCTATAAAATTATTTGGATTGCAGAACATATCATGCTTTTCATCCATCCTGCAACGTAACAGCTAGAACTAGACTAAAATGCATACTAGTACAAACTGAATATAAACAAGCATTATTACAGTAGAAAAAAAGATAAAATATTTTACACAATTTGCATACAAGAAGCAAGATTTGCATACACTGCAAAAAATGAACTTGTTTTTGCAGTATAATACTGGCAGCAGAGGTTCCAGTTTAAAACTGTAAAATGCACAGTAATAAGCTGTAAAATTCGCAAATTTACAGTTAATTACCCTAAAATTAGAAAATTTACAGTTTATTAGTGTAAAATTAGCAATTTTACAGTTTGTTACTGTAAAATTTTCTGCATTATACTGTAAAAACAGCATCTACTTTTTGCAGTGCACTAGTAGCAAAATAATGAAAACACTTACTGACATGCACTGTCGATGTATGCGGGCCTTATTGAGGCGGGCTGGACCCCCAAATATTTTTTTATCGTTGCAGAAGCGGCATTCACCGCAGTTATCTCTGCGACAAGCAGCACACTCCCGACATCTTACTTTGCGGGTTTTTTTTACGGCTTGCGGGTTTTTTTACGGCTTGTGTGTCGGCTGCAGCAAAGTCGTTTGACTTATACGCGATAACAAAAGCAATTTTACACAGTGGTACTTTTTTTTTTCTTAAAAAAGGTTGAGGACGGTCAACGCTATGGCAAAGCGAGGTAGTTGTTCAGTATGGGTTTTAAGCTCTTAGAATATATGACGGGGGGGGGGGGGGGGGCACGTGCCCTCCTCCGCTGGATCCGCCACTGCATATATATATATATATATATATATATATATATATATATATATATATATATATGTGTTTGTGTGTGGACAGAAATAGTCGTTAAAAAATAGTTTGTTAAATTATTTTATCCGCTTTATCCCCCCCTCTTCTCTCTTTCTTCTTTCTAGACAGTATAGTTTTTTTCCGCCGGTACAATAAAAATAGTTCCCGTTCTGGGACCTTTAATGAAAATACCGCTAAGGCGGTGCCCATACACGCAACCAGTGTCTAGGCCAGTTGCATGTTTGTAAAATTTCACATCTGTTTTTCCGTCATGCCCAAAATAAACATGTTCTGGGCCATTCCATTCTGATGTCCATGGTATATAGTTGTCTCTTTTATCTGCTGCCCATCGTTGGCAACGAGTGCAATGGAATATGCTTCTCATATTTACCATGTCCCATCGGCGATTCTGCTCTATTTGTTGACCTGGTAATACACCCGCATGAACTACCACAGCATTCAGAGGCGGAATGCTTATGGTGTAGGGGAGTTCACGGAGAAAATCTAGATGTTCTCCCCTTAAGTCAGGGACCGAGTTGTGTTTTATTGCAGCTTCATCATGATTTCCTCTTACTGCCATAATATGATCATTGCGTTCCCTTACGAATTCAATAACCTCTCGACTGTTCGGGCCTTTCTCCACAAGGTCACCAGCGAGGATTTTACGGGTCCGATTGTTGTTCACTTTGGCATCCTCCAACAGTATCTTCAATTCGTCCATGCAGCCATGGACGTTCTTATGGTGAAAATTTCTTCAAAATTGTTTATACTTACTTCATCCAAAATAACGTGTTGTTTTTTCCTCCACAAACTGCTACATCCATTCATCTCGAGACCGCCGTTCTCGTACTTTGCTGAGTAAACTGCAAAATAAAAATAAACTAAACACTTCCTGTTCCGAAATGTCATCTCAATAATTTTTATTACATTTTTCACTGAAATGTTTTACAGTTTTACTTTTCTCAATACTAAAATAATACCCATTTAATCCTGGTCACACTTGTTTTATAGGTGATCCCTGTTTATTATACGTTTGTGATTTTAGTCAAAATCACTTGACAGTTCTTGCTTTCTTCTTATCATTTGAAATTTTAAACTTTGCATGTGTCTTGTTTCGAAATGTTGTTAAAAATTCCTAATAAAATAGATGTGTTCAGCAAGTCAAAAACAACAGATTTAACCTCACGGTATAAAACATGGATCACTATACTTAACCACACCTCGGAGGGTTCTGGCAAAACTTCTAAAAGAAGACCGATACTCATTAAAACGTATTATTTTAATTAAAAAAAAAAGCAAAAATCTTAAACGCGATAACAAAAGCAATTTTACTCTGTGGTATTTTTTTTTTCTTAAAAAAGGTTGAGGACGGTCAACACTATAGCAAAGCGATGTAGTTGTTTTTTTTTTTTTTTTTAATTCACTTTTATGCTCTTCGATGTGATTGGCGCATGCCTCTAAGGCTCGTTTTACTTTTCGTAACATATTGGGAGAAAAATTGAAGCGGTTTCTTACCTCATTTTTGTCGCCCAGTTTTGTATAGTCAAGGTAGTTGACGATACTCTTTGATCTCGATTAAATATTATTTGCCGCAATTTACCAGAAAAAAAGGGCTCATGCACTGTATTCTTCTCAAAATTCAGGTCGAATTTCGGCTTTTTTTCTATCCTGTCATCTTTGACGTTTTTCGGTCTAGGACTCTTCGCCGGAATCAGAGATAGGGTGTTATCATTGTCAAAAAGTTCGTCTACGGCCCTCTTTCTGTCTGAAAGAACTAAATATTAACTCCTTTTGCTTTTTATCATACTTTAAAAATAGGACTCCTTTTTGACTGATACATAAAATTACACCACACTCAAAACTAATGAAATAAACCGTCAGAGACAGGGGTGTAATGCTTTTAAGCAACCCAAATTTTTTTAAAGCGAATCATTCCGTCTTCTGAATGCGCTCGTGAAAGCGAAGAGTTAAATTATTTTATCCCCCCCCCCTATTCCTTACCTCTTTGTAGTCAGTAGTTTTCTCGTGCCGGTACACTGCAAATAGTTACCTTTCTGGGACCTTCTATGAAAATGCCGCTAAGGCGGTGCCCATGCACGCAACCAGTGTCTAGGGCAGTTGCATATTGATAAATTTCACTTCTGTTTTCCCGTCATGCCCAAAATAAACATGTTCTGGGTCATTCCATACTAAAGTCCATGGTGTTCAGTTTTTACTTTTGCCTGCAGCACGTACGATGGTATATGCTTCTCATATTTACCATGTCCCATCACCGATTATGCTCTATTGGTAGACTTGGTAGTAATCCCGCATGTACCACTACAGCATTCAGAGTCGGAATGCTTATAGTATAGGAGAGTTCACGCAGAAAATCTATATCTTCTTTAAGTTAGTGACAAAGTTGTTCCTATTAGCACGCGGTTTGAAGTATAATTTCTTATTGCAGCCTTATCATGATTTCCTCTGACTGCTGTTGTATGACTAAATTTACTGACGGAATTAATAACCTGTTGACTTTTCGGGCCTTTATGCACAGAGTCACCAGCGAGGATTTTAAAGATGTGATCGTTGTCCACTTCAGCTTCCTTAAACAGCATCTTCAGTGAACAGCATCTTTGACTTTCTTCAGCAATAACATCATCTTACTATATGCTTTATACCAAGAACTTTTTTCTTAATTCCCCACTAAGAGATGGTAATTTTAATCTTCCCCTTAGTTGTGACGAACGAACTGAACAAGCTGTTAAATAAATTGTCTTCGGTTTAAACTGTCAAAATCAGCGTTGAAGTTGTACAGGATTGAGGCGTTAGTTCCTTCTTACGGAGAATCGTGATAAGAATTTACGGTGCGCGAAGTCCTCGGGACACATTTATTCGAAAATGTGTGTAATTCCTTTTCTTGATATTTTTAAAATCGCTAATTTCCGGTTTTTTGTGTTCAATGTCGATCATGTCAGTGTTGACATTAAGCGGACTATTTAATTTTTTTTTTGAGTATCGGATACCAAAGTCAAGCTCCCACCGAAAGCAATTTTGAATAATGACACTTATCCTGCGCATCAAATATTCTCAGGGATTTCGCTTTTACTTTTCCTTGAAAATGAGGTTAAAATGTTGAAAAAGTGATTACGAATCGGTAAGGATTGTTCCTTTTGATTTTTCAACACAATCTAAATAGAATGGCTGATTGATGAAGAAATTTTTTACGGCGTTGTTACATTAGGAATTCTCAGCAAATCTCTGCCAACCCTGAAATCTCATTGTGTCACAACCACGTAGAGATTTTTTGCTCAGTCTGCGGGCAATCGTTCTACATTCCCCGAGTACATGTATTGTAACATATCTTGCACTGTGGATGCATTGGTGGTACCAGCATCTACCATGTTCGGCCTTTGTTTACGTATCGAATTTCAATTTATAAACACTTGATCTAGAGGCCAATATGATCTTGTGGGCTAGAAACTCTTCTGCGCCCGAATCTACTATTAATGTTACAGCTCTGCACCATTGCAAACGACTGCACGGGCATGGAATCCCAACATTTTTAACTCTCGACGAACAGTCCTGCTGCTAACACTAGCTCCTGATAAACTTTGGAAATGCTGAGAAATTTCCACCAACGAGGACTTGCGATTTTGCTTAACTACCGTTTTCAGAGTTCTGCGGCTGCGTTGACCAAGTTTTTTCGGCCTGCCATTTCGTTTTTCGGGGCATACCGAAAATTCTGTAAATCTGTTAGTTTCTACAAAACATAAAAAGAACAATTATTGAAAATTGCGCTTAAGCCATAAACTTATCGACCACCAAGTTTATGGCTGTAAGATAGCCATGGAAATTATTTTATCCAATGTGGTTTGAAAGATTGATTCTTCTTTGCTTGCATTACACTTGGAAATTTGTAACTTTCGTTTGGTATCCATGGGTTAATTAATGTTTGTACAATTCCTCGTCAGATTTCACTTTTGAACTGTTAACGGACAAACCAATATCCCATGTACATTCACAAGTAGTAATACTTGAGACTGTTTCGGTAGTTGAACTCGACGATGCTGCACATTCACTAAAATTTTCAGGTTTAGGCACGGAAGAAAGCTGAGGAATATCATCAGTTGCAACGCTCGAGCTAATATCCGAAGAACTTTTCTCCTCCACGCCCCACCTCTTAGCGTAGAGCCTTAGGTTCCATCATCCGGGGGTCCGCGGAGCAGGCCCCCGCATGACCGGGCGGGAGAGGCCGAATATCCGAAGAACTGTGGTCATCAACTCTTTGTTTCTTCCAAAAGTTCATAAGCCTTAACTGAGTTTATTCATTTCATTTATTATTCATAATTACTTAAGTCCTCAATTCAAGAATATGCAAAATTTAACGTAGCTACAAATTTCACATTGCGAACTAATAACTAACAACGCGCTGCATAGTTTTGGGCCTGTGTTTCAACATATGAAGTAAAACATCAAAATGAATACTTTTATAATTTTAAAATCAAGAAGAAAGTCACGCGCCGTTCTGCCGCATATGTTGCCCACAAAAACATATATTAAAATAATGCAAAAGATATATAAAAGCACTTAACTCACTATAGTCAAACATTAAGAACAACCTCGCCACTCGAACTCGAGAAAATATCAGTGAAGAACTATCTACTTTCCCATAACGGGTAAAACATAACAATATTATAGCTAAAGCGCTTTGGGTGACAACTTTTTTTGATGAGTCTAAATTCGGAAGAATGCACATACATGGCGCCGTATCATTCAAACAAGTATCAAAACATATTTTATCGTTTGAAGAAATGTAGCCGTAAATTTACGTTTAAGGAATAAAAAACTAAATGCCTGTAATAGCCAAGTGGAATGAGAACGCAAAACACATATTTCCACCCAACAGCTTGTTACGTCTCCCCCCCCCTTTTTTTTCTATGTGCAAATACAAGGTAAGCAAAAATACGTCAAAGCAGAGTGCCTCTGCTTTCAAACGATCTCACGCCACATTGGGACGTTCGAAATTTCGAAGATCAATAAATAAAAGGAAGAAAAAAAGAAACCGACACATTTTATCTCACAACGAAAATGCGCCAAGAGTAATATTCAAAATAAAACTATTTATTCATCACTAAAAGTAAAGCAAAGCTTAATAGCAATTGTGACAGTCGCATTTTTTTCGCCGGTTATCAAATAGGTCTCTGTCACGGTATTGATATATTTTTTTTCTTTTACGATTTCATTGCCAAAAAACTGTTAACAAAATATTTAAAAAAATGCAAAACAGATGTATCTAATCGACACCGATGTTTCAGTTTGGGTTTTAAGCTCTTAGAATATATGACAGGGGGGGGGGCACGTGCCCTCCTCCGCTGGATCCGCCACTGCATATATATTTATGTGTGTGTGTGGACAGAAATAGTCGTTAAAAAATAATTTGTTAAATTATTTTATCCGCTTTATCCCCCCCCTCCTCCTCTCTCTTACTTCTTTCTAGACAGTATAGTTTTTTTTCGCCGGTACACTAAAAATAGTTCCCTTTCTGGGACCTTTAATGAAAATATTGCTAAGGCGGTGCCCATACACGCAACCAGTGTCTAGGCCAGTTGCATGTTTGTAAAATTTCACTTCTGTTTTCCCGTCATGCCCAAAATAAACAGGTTCTGGGCCATTCCACTCTGATGTCCATGGTATATAGTAGTCTCTTTTATCTGCTGCCCATCGTTGGCAACGAGTGCAATGGAATATGCTTCTCATATTTACCATGTCCCATCGGCGATTCTGCTCTATATGTTGGCCTCTTAATACACTCGCATGAACCACCACAGCATTCAGAGGCGGAATGCTTATGGTGTAGGGGAGTTCACGGAGAAAATCTAGATGTTCTCCCCTTAAGTCAGGGACCGAGTTGTGTTTTATTGCAGCTTCATCTTGATTTCCTCTTACTGCCATAATATGATCATTGCGTTCCCTTACGAATTCAATAACCTCTGGACTTTTCGGGCCTTTGTTCACAAGGTCACCGGCGAGGATTTTAAGGGTCTGATTGTTGTTCACTTTGGCATCCTCCAACAGCATCTTCAATTCGTCCATGAAGCCATGGACGTTCTTATGGTGAAAATTTCTTAAATTGTTTATACTTACTTCATCCAAAATAACGTGTTGTTTTTTCCTCCACAAACTGCTACATCCATTCATCTCGAGACCGCCGTTCTCGTACTTTGCTGAGTAAGCTGCAAAATAAAAATAAGCTAAACACTTCCTGTTCCGAAATGTCATCTCAATAATTTTTATTACATTTTTCACTGAAATGTTTTACAGTTTTACTTTTCTCAATACTAAAATAATACCCATTTAATCCTGGTCACACTTGTTTTATAGGTGATCCCTGTTTATTATACGTTTGTGATTTTAGTCAAAATCACTTGACAGTTCTTGCTTTCGTCTTATCATTTGAAATTTTAAACTTTGCATGTGTCTTGTTTCGAAATGTTTTTAAAAATTCCTAATAAAAAAGATGTATTCAGCAAGTCAAAAATAACAGATTTAACCTCGCGATATAAAACATGGATCACTATAATTAACCACACCTCGGAGGGTTCTGGCAAAACTTCTAAAATAAGACCGATTGGTAAATTTTAATATTTGGTTCTTAGGCATTGGGTTGTTTTGACATAATTGTTTATGTGATAGTAAAGTTTCTTGACGTGCGAAACCATTCAAACAATTGCGACAGTAATAATGCAAACCGCGTTTCGTATTTAAACATCTTTTAAAATTTCTTATGAGAAAAAAATGATTGCTATAAAAGAGTAAATCTATTTCGGTCACATGATATTGTTTGCTTAAATACATTGGAAACACCTTATTTTCCTCAAACCCGAAAACATTAATCTTTAATTTGTTTAATCTTTCAAACACTTAAATATCTGAAATAGACATGGGAAACTGAACTCCATTTACTTTAAATGTTTTTAAATATTTTTTGTATCCATGTTTTGTTGGCATTATTCGCGGGAGGATATAAATGAGCCGCGATGGCATATAAAAAACAAAAGTCATCATTACAATTTATATTTAAAATTGCTTTTTTATTTTTAAGTTTAACGGGAAGTTTAATATATCCTCAACCACCTCGTAAATTTCTATAATTTCCTACGTGTAAATCTATATGATTTATCTGCTTTAAAATCCAACTGCTTCCATTTCGCAAAAAATTATCTACAGTATTAAAATTTTTTTCAAATGATTTATATATGGCGTCATTTATTTGAAATCTAGATACAATTCTGTAAGGAAAACTACAAAAATAAAACTCCTTCTCAAACGTGTTTCCCTCATCATCTTCTTTTTTAACAAGGATACTTAAGCAAATAATTAATCGTATTCTTAATATAATTGATGTGTTTAGTAAATCAAAAATAACTGATCTTGCTTCGCAATATAAAACATGCGGATCGCTAAAGTTAACCACTGCTCGGAGGGTTCTTGCAAAGCCTCTAAATGAGGAACGATGCTCATTAAAATTTATCATGATTCTGACAACAACATTTTTTTTCCACACTGGCATAGTGGGGAGACAAGATGATGTTTAGTACTTGTAATGAAATTTCAATATTCGCTGCGGTGTTCCTTCACGTGGGCAGTACAAGCCTGGAGAGCACGGGTTATTTTCGGCAGCACATCCAATTGAAAATTGAAACGGTTACGAACCTCTCCATTGTCACCAAGTTTGGCAAGCCCGATATAATAAACGTGGCGAAATTCCTTGATCTCCACATGATAACCACGACCGCAGTTCACCAAATATGGGGGTATATCGGCCTTTTGTACGCTGTCGTCCTCTAAGTTGAGATCGAATTTTTTCTTCTTATCGCTCGGTTCTTCTTTAATAGTTTTGGGAGAGGGGCTCTTTCGTGGTAACAGGGAGCATGTGTCGTCAGTTTCGTTTAAAACTATCTCATCCACAGCCCTCTTCCTGTCTAAAAAACTATATATTAGTTTTTTGCTTTTTAATCATATTCTAAAAATGTTATATACTCCCCTCTTATTGTCTTTGTGCTCGTTAAAGCAAAAATTAAACTATTCCACATCTTTTGAATTCTAATCGCAATGTATTTACTAAGTTCAATAAAGAAAAATATCCTTTAAAAAAAGGAACTTACCGGTGTAGAATGAAGAGCGGTCTCTGGAGTTCTTTGAAGCCATGGTACTTTTGGCACATGGCCCCCTTTTCAATGTTCCAAGAACTTATTTTTTATTAGTTTCCATATCGGTGCCAGAATCCGTTTGGGTATAAGAATCAGCTTGAGCCGAATGAGGGGTGAGCTTCGTGTGACCAGAGGGGAGGGGGAGAAGGGGGTTGAGATGCGGGCGTGTCGATCTAAGGACCGTATTCGGTTGCGTGGATGTTATGGCATTCCACTACGATGCTTTCCGTTATTTCTAAGCATATTTCTGTGTTCACTTCCGCAAAAACCCTGTACATGTCTGTTTGGAAGATGTGTGAATGTTTTTAAAAAATGCCGTGCTGTTGCTTCTAGTTTTCCGCCTTGGTGGAGAGTTCCTAATGTGACTAAGCCGCAAAAATTTTCTTTTTTTTTTTTGGTTGATTATGTATTCTCGGCAAATCTCTGCCAACCCCGAAATCTCATAGTGTGCTGCAACCACGTAGAGATTCATTGCTCGGTCTGCGGGCAATCGTTCTACATTCCCCGAGTACAGGTATTGTAACATATCTTGCACTGTGGATGCATTGGTGGTACCCGTATCTACCATGTTTGGCCTTTGTTTAACGTATCGAATTTCAATTTAAAAACATTTAATCTAGAGGCCAATATTACTTTATGTGCTAGAAATTCTTCTGTGCCCGAACCTACTATTAATTTTAAACCAGCTACATTGGAAATATTCACAGCTTCGTTTAACTCGACGGAGAAAAACTTTTACCGGCTGCCATCCGACTTTAAAAACCTAAAATAATGTACACAAAAACATATTAAGTAAATAAATGTACACAAAAACATGGTTTTCTTCTATTTTGATACATATGGGTTGGTATTCCTTGTATTGCTTGGTCTTGGATGGTTTTCTTTAATCGAATAGCTGGCTATTATATTATTAAAAGGTATGTCGTTTTTCTCAAACTATTCTGAAGTTCCTTTGAATATTGAACTGTTGATACAAAATATGGATATTGTTACCTATTGAAGTCTCCACTCTTGGATCGTTTTTCTGTGCACAGTACTGGAAGTGATCTTCACGTCGATCTTCTTACCCAGATTCTGCATGCCAAGACAGCAATTGAGAACTCTTCTCTGAATTGTGGAACCTACAAAATGAAAATTGGATACTTTAAAGTGCTAAATGCTGATGAATTTTTACAAGAACTGCATAATTCTGACTGAACTGGCTGTAAACATGTGTACTCACCTACTTTTTTGTCCAAGCACGTTTGCATATTTGTACACGCCCAACGCCGTCTAAACGTGTTTGTACATGTCTGGTATTATCAATTCACTTGTATCCACGTGTATTTGAATAAATGTATTGCACTTACTTTGTCTTTCTTTTTTGCTCCATTCTTTTGAAGTATTAGACTAATACATTGAGTTAAAGATTAACTTACATGCTCCTTCTGATGTTCAAAATCTTCTTTCTAGTTGAATTTAGGCACCCAATAGGAGCACCCAACAGAACATATCGATTAAAAATAAACAATATGTCCTCCGGGTGGATCCCTATAGGGATGCTTTAACTTTATTCAGCTCATCCCCTCTTTTTTGGACTTTACAATGACTAAATTAATGCAACATGCAATGCATTACAAATTAAGTACATTGGCTAACATGACAAAACTATGATCAACACGTAAGTAAAACTACATTCAAGGTACATGCTATGTGCTAGACAAAACACAAAAAACACTACTTAATGCTAAAAATTAAACTACGTAAAAGATAAAATGCAATACACAATAGAAATTTTTAGACACAAAACATGTGGAAAGTCACCACCACCTTTTAGTCATCTTCTTTTTCTTCCTCTTCAATCGCTTGAATTTGAAAATGTCCATACGGGAACGAATGGATCCCATCATCCAACACGTACTTCTTGTCGTAATATGCCGAAAGACCCACTTTATTTTGAACGATGGTCTGAATTATATGCTTTTTTGACATAATAGAAAATTGTTGTCATGTACAAGATTCATTAGCCAAAACTTCTTTATATGTTTCAAGATTAAAATTTTTTACGGTACATTTTTTTTACTCCTTTAGCTGTCATTTTAAAATTTCCCCGTACGAAAATGCGTAAGTTTTAGGTTTCAACCCCACAAATTCTTTAATTGGTAAAATAGTCTCACTTTTCAGAAGCCCTAATACACCCTTGTTAGTATCATCATGCAAAAAATGATCGTATGGAAAATTGCTCAAATCTAACACGGATCGGAAATATGTTTTTAAATCATCATAAACATCATTTGCCACAATATTTAAATATAGTGAATCAATATCAATGTACAAGAGCTCACAATTTCCGCCTTATTTTTTTTTTGTTTTGAAGCATGAATAATATAATTCATACTATGCAGCTTCGACAGTTCTAATATGCAAAACCCCGCATAAATTGGTTTATCCAACAATAAATTTGGTATTTTCATTTTAAACAAAGTTAAGTTTTCATTTACCGGCTCAAAATAATCAAGTAATGGACTTTGTAGATTTTTTTTTACAGTCTTCTTCAGTTAAAGAGCCGACAACGGAAATTTTTTTCCTTTGATTTAGCATTAAACGACCATAAAAACTTATTCATCTTTTTAAAAGATTTTTCAAAGTCGTTGCGAGCGGCTTTGCGTTTTTCATTATTAAAATCAATATAGGGTTTTAACCATGATGTTTGAGAGAAAGAAAATATCTTGTGAATTTTGGATAAAACCATACCTTGTTTAATGTAAAACTGTAAATTTAAATAATGGGTAATGTAATTGTTCTTAGGATAAAAATTTGGCGTAAGTTTTCTACTCGGTAAAGTACGTTTCAAATTAAATTTATCGCATAATTTTTTCCCATATTTGGAAAGCATATTATACTCAATTGACAAATGCTCGACTGCAAGTGGTAAATCTTTGCATTTATTATGTATCGACGGTGGACTTGATATATCGACCTCAAGTATAAATCCAACCGGAGAGTTACAATCATATTTAAAGAGATCGAAATTATTAATTTCCTCTTTTGTCAACCAGCTAAAGTTACTTATGGGAAGTTTCAAAGATTGGCAGAACCCATATAAGTTAATACAGTCAAGGGCTAAAATGTAATTGTGTGCTTTAGAACTATCATAATTTCCCCAAATGTATGGATTATTTGCTTTGACATAACGGGTGCCCAAATAACTTATTCCGCCTCTCATTTGAGATTCTAACCATATACACTGAAGTGACAAAAGTCATGGGATACCTCTTAATATCGTGTCGGCCCTCCTTTTGCCCGGCGAAGTGCAACAACTCGACGTGGCATGGACTCAACAAGTCGTTGGAAGTCTTCTGCAGGAATATTGAGCCATGCTGTCTCGATAGACGTCCATAAATGTGAAAGCGTTGATGGGGCAGGATTTTGGGCACGAACAGACCTCTCGATGGTGTCCTATAAATGCTCAATGGGATTCATGTCGGGCGATCTAGGTGGCCAAATCATTCGTTGGAATTGTCCAGAATTTTCTTCAAACCAATTGCGAACAGTTGTGGCCCGGTGACATGGCGCATTGTCATCCATAAAAATCCCATCGTTGTTTGGGTACATGAAGTCCATGAATGGCTGCAAGTGATCTCCAAATAGCTGCACATAAGCATTTCCAGTCAATGTTCGGTCCAGTCGCACTAGAGGACCAAGTCCATGCCATGAAAAAACAGCCCACACCATTACGGAGCCACCACCAGTTTGAACAGTGCCTTGCTGACAGTTTGGGTCCATGGCTTCGTGGGGTCTGCGCCACACTCGAACCCTACCATCGGCTCTTACCAGCTGAAATCGTGACTCATCGGACCAGGCCACGGTTTTCCATTCATCTAGGGACCAACCGATATGCTCACGTGCCCACGAGAGTCGCTGCAAGCGATGTCGTTCTGTCAGTAAAGGCACTCGAGTCGGTCTTCTGCTGGAATAGCCCAAGAAATCCAAATTTCTCCGCACAGTTCTAGCAGACACGTCCATTGTACGTCCCACATTGATTTCTACGGTGATTTGACGCAGTGTTGCTTGTCTGTTAGAATTTACGACTCTTTGCAGACGTCGCCGGTCTCGATCTTTAAGTGCAGGCGGTCGACCACTGCGCTGTCCATGGTGGGATGTTATGCCTGAAATTTCATACTCTCGGCACACTCTTGACACAGTGGATCTGGGAATGTTGAATTCTCTAACGATTTCCGAAATGGCATGACCCATGCGTCTAGCTCCAACTAACATCCCGCGTTCAAAGTCTGTTAATTCACGTCGTGCGGTCATCATCACGTTAAAACCTCTTCACATGAATAACTTGAACAGAAATGAAAGCTCTGTAAAAGCACTGAGCATTTATACCTTTTCTATGCGATGCTACTGCCATCTGAAAATTTGCATATTGCTATCCCATGACTTTTGTCACTTCAGTGTATAGTCGTTTACGTTGCTTAATAATTGCAGTTCAACTTTAGTATATTTGAGGCCGGCATTCCATGTTAACTCTGCACTCGTCAGGCAGTGTACACTATCAATACCACAGTATTTCATGGACATTTTCTGAAGGACAAAAAAATTTCTGCCAAGAGAATAGAATCGGTATTTTGATAAATTTCTCCGCCCACGTTTGACACTTAAATGTTCGGAATACTTTTTTGCGTGATTGTAATCGTCGTCAGAAGTTTCAGAATTGCTTAGGATATTATAAAAGTGATTACGACTCGGTAGTGATTTTTCCTTTAATTTTTCAATATTATCTGTATAACTGTATGGAAAAACACCCTTAACAGAAGTTCAGCTTTTTCTTTATTTTTAAAGAACGATTGTCTCAAATTATTTACTAAAGTATCTAAAGAAGCGTCTAAAAACTGATATGAATCCAAAAATTTTAAAAAATCAAGTGAAAACATTGTAAACTTTTCTAAATTTATCGGTATTCTATTCATTTTAGCGTAACTCTCAGGTATGTTTTTTAGAATTATACGACTATCATAGTTTCTAGAATTATGAATGACAACTGGTATAAAATACGTTGCGCGATCGTTGAGGTTACAACTTCTGTGGGCTAATCCTACGATATACCCATCTCCCCAATGATAGTGGTCTCGCACCTTAATATCTTCTTGTACAAAAGTTTTTTTACATTTATGGCAAATATTTAAATCGTATGAATAATTTTCATTTTCTTTCGTCGGAACTATTTGCATCATTTTTTGAATTCCTCTGAGACTTTTTTTAAGGTTTTTAAAAATATTCCGACGCAATTTTCACCCATATAATACTCATGAAAAATTAAATTATCTTTGCTATCTGTAACAATAATACTATAACTAATGGCTTCGTGTCGCTCAATTGGAACTACATAACTTTGAGAGGATGAGGGTAACACTGTCGATACTTTTTTAGTTAAAGCTTCAAAATCAGCAAAAATACAGAACGGGTGATAAAGCATTTTAGCTAAATTCGTAAATTTTAATATTTGGTTATTAGGCATTGACACTTTTTGCATTGGGTTGTTTTGGCATAATTGTCTATGTTATAGTAAAGTTTCTCGACGTGCGAAACCATTTAAACAATTGCGACAGTAATAATGCAAACCGCGTTTCTTATTTAAAAAACATTTTAAAATTTCTTATGAGAAAAAAATGATTACTATAAAATAGTAAATCTATTTCGGTCATATGATATTGTTTGCTTAAATACATTGGAAACACCTCATTTTCTTCAAACCCGAAAACATTAGTCTTTAATTTGTTTAATCTTTCAAACACTTAAATATCTGAAATAGACATGGGAAACTGAATTCCATTTACTTTAAATGTTTTTAAATATTTTTTGTATCTCCATGCTTTGTTGGCATTATTCGCGGGAGGATATAAATGAGCCGCGATGGCATATAAAAAACAAAAGTCGTCATTAAAATATATATTAAAAATTGCTTTTTTATTTTTAAGTTTAGCGGGAAGTTTAATATATCCACAACCACCGCGTAAATTTCCTATATGTAAATCTATATGATTTATCTGCTTTAAAATCCAACCGCTTCCATTTCGCAAAAAATTATCTACACTATTCAAAATTTTTTCAAATGGTTTATCTATGGCGTCATTTATTTGAAATCTTGATAAAATTCTGTAAGGAAAACTAAAAAAATAAAACTCCTTTTCAATGGTGTTTCCCTCATCATCCTGTTTTTTGAAAAGGATACTAAAGCAAATAATTAATCGTATTCTTAATACAATTGATGTGTTTAGTTAATCATAAACAACTGATCTTACTTCGCGATATAAAACATGCGGATCGCTATAGTTAACCACTGCTCGGAGGGTTCTTGCAAAGCCTCTAAAACAGGAACGATGCTCATTAAAATTAATCATGATTCTGTCAACAACAACAATTTTTTATTTTTTTTTTCACGCTAGCATAGCGGCGAAGACAAGACTATGTTTAGTACTTGAATGAATGTTCAATATTTGTTGCGATGTTCCTTCACGTGAACGGCACAGGTCTCGAGAGCACGGCTTATTTTCGGCGAGACATCCAATTGAAAATTAAAACGGTTACGAGCCTCTCCATCGTCAATTTTTTTTTTCACGCTAGCATAGTGGTGGTGGAGACAAGATGATGTTTAGTACTTGTAATGAAAGTTAATATTCGTTGCGGTGCTCCTTCACATGCGCGGTACAGGCCTCGAGAGCACGGCTTATTTTTGGCAAGACATCCAATTGAACATTAAAACGGTTACGAACCTCTCCATTGTCACCGAGTTTGGCAAGTCCGACGTAATAAACATGTCGAAACTCCTTGATTTCGACGTGGTACCCCCGACCGCAGTTCACCAAATATGGTGGTATGTCAGCCTGCTGCACGTTGTCGTCCTCTAGATTGAGATCAAATTTTTTTTTCTTATCACTGGGCTCTTTAACAGTTTTGGGAGAGGGACTCTTTGTTGGTAACAGGGAGCATGTATCATCAGGTTCATTTAGGTAGATTTCATCCACAGCCCTCTTCCTGTCTAAAAAAACTATATATTAGTTTTTTTTTTTTGCTTTTAATCATATTCTAAAAATTTTATATACTCCCCTTTTATTGGCTTTTAAATGTGCTTGTTAAAGTAAAAATTAAACTATGCCACATCTTTTGGATTCTAATCGCAATGTATTTACTAAGTTCGACAAAGAAAAAATATCGTTTAAAAAAAAGGTACTTACCGGTGTAGAATGAAGAGCGACCTCTGGAGTTCTTAGCCATCTCACGAATCAATCGGATAGCCGGAGCAAAGTACCCAGTTGGAAATCTGGAAACCTGAATGTGATCACTCGAACAAATTCGAACTATTTATATGGGCAAAAGGAGAACAGTTTCGTGACACAGCAATTTTCGTGTGTTATTGTTCCCACCGTTATGATTGTTGCACGTATCCGGATCTCACGCACAAATGTAATGATTCCCTTTTTTCCTTTCACCTGAAAATGGCGCAAAGCATCTGGCACCTAATAAAATAACGTTAACACAGCTGCACAGATTTCCTCATCATCCCAAACCGCACCCCTCCAAATGTCACGTAATAATGCATCAACACCAATATGGGACACTCACTTCTATTGATTAGTTTTCCCCCTTCCTCTTAAAAAAAAATATAATCGACATATCACGAATGAGGTTCGGAAAGCGGGGCAACTGATTCAAACCTGCTATGAATCTCGAACATAGCGCACATTATCAACGCGTGACGGACACGCTCGCAGGCATCCTGTTTTATGCTACAAATGCATTTGCGCAATTTTAGAGGTATCAAAATTACCCGAATCATATCACGAACTATCCTACGGCCACTCGGATTATTAATTCTTCTTTAGGTGTATAAAGGCTGATTGCGAAAGGTTGTTGCGTGTTCTGTTCCAAAAAACTGTAACAAATACCGACCAGGGAATGCACGATTGACACATATCCTGAATGAACCGGTGCAAATCCCAGATTAAAAGCTCGGTTTCCAGCTGTTCTTATAAAATAACAATCACGATTTTGATTACTACAAAAACGTGACATTGGTAATGATCTTTATATTGCAGTGCTTTACCATAATGCTTGTGCGTGCTTTCTTTTTTTAAAACCGAACTTTCGATTCCAAGCTGTTTCCTCCAGCACGTGCTTTACCGTAATATTTGCATGCGCTTATTAAAAGCACATGTTTCAATTTCCAAGCTGTTGTTCCCCTTTACAATATTATATGCTTCATCCTACTCCACATCCTGACAGCTGAACGCTATACGGGTGATTCTACGGTCAATGCGTTTTTCGTGTCCCCGAAGAAAAAATAATCTGTTTAATTTTACACTCATTATATCGCTAGTAGCCGCTATTTTTATGATTGTAGTGGTAAGGGCCAGACGAAATTTCAATTTTCGGGGAGTTTATCGATGCCAGGGGAAAATGCGTTGCCAGGGGAGTGACACTATTGGCAGAATTCCGGTTTGATTTACTATTATTTCACTTATTTTTCGGTGTAAAATCATATGGACTCATTTCTATAAGACCTGTATTCAAAAAAAATTTCGCGTTGTAATACACTCTGTCAAGAAAAAATATATGCACCCAGAAAGAAACGAACTATCATCACGAAACTCAACAGGTGTATAGTGTATGAAAAGATAATCAAGTGATTACAAATTCAGAGCCAAAGGTTGCTTTAATGAGAAATAATGACAGAAAAAAGGTTACAAATTAGTATGTGGTAAAGCCACCCCTGGCTGCAATACAAGCCGAAACACGGTTTGGCATTGAATCAATAAGGTCACCTATGGTCCCCTGTGGAAGATCATGCCACAATCTTTGCAACTGGGCAGTTAATTCACCAGTGTTTTGAGACGGTTGCAATTGCCTTCCAAGTGTGTCCCAAACGTGCTCTATTGGCGAGAGGTCTGGAGACCTGGCTGGCCACGGGAGTACGTCATATCCTTGAAGACGTTGTTGGGAGAGCCGTGCAGTATGTGGACGAGCGTTGTCTTGCTGATAAATGGCACCTAGGCGACTGGATAGCATAGGCAAGATAACCGGCGTTAAAATGTCATCCACGTAACTGCGAGCTGTCATAGTGCCTTGAAGAATGACTAGAGGTGATCGTGTATCCCAACAAATCGCTCACCACACTGTCACACCTTGTTGAATTGCTGTGTGACGTTCTATAACAAATGCCGGATCGGACCGCTGGCCTCTCCGCCTCCATACGCGGTTGCGTTGGTCATCAGCACTCAAACTGAATCGGGATTCATCGCTGAAGATCACACGCCTCCAGTCGGTCACACTCCAGTTTGCCCGGGTCCGGCAAAAGTCCAATCGACACTGCCTATGATGAGGGGTCAGTGGTAAGCGTCTTAATGGACGTCGGCTCCGCAAACCCGCGTCTGCCAGTCGTTGCCGAATGGTTTCCCTTGTTACCACACGATACCTGGAAGGTGGTAAATGACGTCGAATCGACGCTAGCGACGATGTTGGTGCGGAGATGGCCGCTCTTCTGATTGCGCGGTCATGGCGCTCATTTGTGCTCCTGGGGCGTCCTGAGCCTCCCCGACGGTAGACTCTTCCTTCCGTAATCCATTGTCGCCGACACCGAGCAACAATCATATCGCTCCGCCCGAGGTGGCGGCCGATACGCCTGTTCGACCAACCTGCTTCTATGAGGCCTACAATACGCCCCCTCTCAAAGTCCGACAACTGTTCGTATTGCCGCCGATTAGGTCTCAAAGGCATCTCTAGTCACAAAGCCACCTTTTTTCAAGTCGACAAATTCGTATGAATCGCCCTAAGGCACGAGCAATCATTCTTTTAAACTCTCTCACCTGCGTATCTCATATGCGCGTAGCGCGCTCGCCCTTGCCTCATTGGCGTCGAAATTTTAATCATTTGCATATCTTTTACCAGCTTACGTTCCTGCCGTGTTTCGTGATTGTGGCTCGATTTCTCATGGGTGCATATATTTTTTCTTGACAGAGTGTAAAATAAAAAAAAAAATCAATCTTGAAAACACGACATGTTGCTTTCAAGTCGCACCGCAGATCCAAAATAAAAATACTTCCCGCATTATTTAATTTCATTCAAATTGCTTTCACAGGGGCAATTAAGATTTAAAATGAAATTAATTATGCCTATAACACAATTTTAATGCATATTTACCCTTTTTTGGAACAAAACTGCCAGGGAAGTGACGCCAGAGAAGTGACAAAATCACACATTACCTATAAAAACAACATCACGCGTTCTTCTTACTAGAACTTCACGTAAACCGTGATGTCTGCACACAATAAGCGTCACATTATACATACGCACACGTATGTAACGATGAAATATAAAAAGTCATACTTACCAGGGGAAATACTACAACGACTGGCGCAGTACGCTTTGAGGCACTTTCAACGAGAACCGATGCAATAATATTCGAATTTTTTTAACAACTCTTAGCTTGCTTTTAACTTCACTCCGTATTACACTGGTTATTCGAAATCAACATCATCCTTATGCATTTTCAATGCGAAATTTCAGTCTTTGAAGTTCGCCAGGTGAGGGTGACACTGTTGATATGGCTCGTTGAAATGTGTATTTTTTTAAAATAATAATAAATATTTTTTCAATGTTTACTGATGAAATACGTTTCTCTGTTAATGTAAGTGTATGATTATGGCAAAAAACATTATGCCAAGTTAGCAAAAATTGAACGTCGAACATGTTTGTATAAAAACTAGTATTTGGACAGGTCAGGGGAGTATACATTTATGATTATTTTCAGCTATAAATGCTAAAATAAAATAATTGTAGTGAATTAGTTGGGTGGTCCATATAAAAGATAATAGTCTGTAATGCTTAAGCATACAAAAACATTAATAAAATCAGTTTTACATGAAGTTTTTCTATTGGCCGTCTGAATTCAAATAGCGTAGAATCACCCTTACCCAGCTGCTTTTATGGTATCCAGAAGTCAACGGGGATCTAGATGTCAACACGATTTTTGTCGAGATCTAATGTTAAAGGTCTGAAATAAGATACAGAACTCAACAGGGATTTAGATGTCAACACTCTAATACTACTTGTGTCGTCAGTTTCGTTCAAAAATATCTCATAGACAGCCCTCTTCCTGTCTAAAAGAGCTATATATTAGTTTTTTGGTTTTTAATCACATTTAAAAATTTTATATACTTTCCTTTTATTGTCTTTTAAATGTGCTCGTTAAAACAAAAATTAAACTATACCACATCTTTTGAATTCTAATCGCAATGTATTTACTAAGTTCAACAAAGAAAAAATATCTTTAAAAAAAGGTACTTTCCAGCGTAGAATGAAGAGCGGGCTTTGAAGCCATGGTAGAATGAGGTTCGAATAAATCCAAAAGCTGGAGCAAAGGGGACAGTTGGAAATCTGGAAATCTGAATGTGATCACTCGAACAAATTCGAACTATTTATACGGGGTAAAAGGGGAACGGTTTCGTGACACGGCAATTTTCGTGCGTATTTATTTTTATTATTCCCACCGCCTTGATCGTTGCACGTGTCCGGAGCTCACGCACAAATATAACTCTTTATCCCTCTCACCTGAAAATGACGGAAAGCATCTGGCACACAATAAAATAACTCTAACACAGCTGCATAGCTTTCCCTCATGATCCCAAACCGCACCCCTCTAAATGGCACGTAATAATGCATCAACACCAATATGGGACACTCACTTCATTTGATTAGTTTCCTCCCCCCCCTCTTTTAAAAAAATATAATCGACATATCACGAATGAGTTTCGAAAGGCGGGCAACTGATTCATACCTGCTATGAATCTCGAACATAGTGTGAATTATCAACGCCTGACGGACACGCCCGCAAGCAGCCTGTTTTATGTTACAAATGCATTTGCGCAATTTTAGAGGTATCAAAATTACATGAATCATATCACGAACTATCCTACGACCACCTGGATTATTCATTCTTCTTCAGGTGTATAAAGGCTGGTTGCAAAAGGTCGTTGCGTGTTCTGTAACAAAAAACTGTAACAAATACCGAACGGGGAATGCACGATTGACACATATCCTGAATGAACCGGTGCAAATCCCAGATTAAAAGCTCGGTTTCCAGCTGTTCTTATAAAATAATACTCACGATTTTGATTGCTACAAAAACGTGACATTGTTAATGATCTTGATATTGCAGTGCTATTCCATAATGTTTGTGCGTGCTTCCTTTTTTTTAAAGCCGAACTTTTGCTTTCAAGCTGTTACCTCCAGCATGTGCTTTACCGTAATATTTGCATGCGTTTATTAAAAGCACAAGTTTCAATTTCCAATCAAAGTTAAAGTAGCTCTAAATATCTGTCGAATTTGCATTTGATAAATAATAAATCGCACTTTTTTGTCAGTCTAAATATGACAGCAGGTTATGACACTGATTATATTTCTAAATTGAAGTGTAAAGTGGAGATATTCCCCTTAAAATCGGAAACTGAAATCTTTCTCGAAAAACCAATAAAACCCGGATTAGTAAAAAGGCATTAAATTTAATATGAAATACAAATGCATTGTCCAGAGGTCTTTTTTTTTTAATTAAAAAAACTAGTGTTTGAAGCAAAGAGGAGATAATCATATGATTATGGTCAAATTGTTACTTTTTTGAAACTGAAAAGTTTACCTAAACTGTTGTCTATAATATGTAAATATTACGCATAAGTAAGTAACATGAAAATATGCTTATCGTATTTTTTTTTTTATGTACGAAAACACAAAGCAGTTGATTCACCACGAACAATTGTTAAAATACTAAAATACATTGCACTAGAGAAAATCCTACGTAGTATTGATTCAACGGAAGGAAGAAACCTATTGAAGAGCAGAAGTCTTGCTTGGACTCTTTTGCTTATAACCTTATAGACATGCTGAAATAGCTTACAAGGCGCCTTATTCGGAAGAAAAGTGGTGATGTATGCATCAACATCCCGTGTTTCCAGTTTAAAAGATTAAGCTTTTGAATAGCTTGTTTATACATAACAAGGCAATAATTTTTCCTTTATGGGTAGGTGGGAGACATTGTTTGTCTCATTGAGCAATATAATTTCATCGCCAAAGTTCGTTGAAATGAAAAGTTCAATTTTATTTTTTTATTTAAATTTTTTAATTTTCTGTTTGGAACTCTTTCGGTCGGTAGAGCTCGGCACCTTTTAGGTTCTGGCTCCCCGTGCGCCGCACGGCTTTTCATATTGGCACGGCGCGTCCCTGCTTGGGCACTTAATGGATTACGCTCGGGTTTTAACTTGGCCCAAATGCGGCAGTTGTGCATATTGACTTGTCCATTCGGGTAAAAATGGGCCTTCTGTCCAAAGGATGTTCCACGGCCAATCAACATGGACTTCCATTCGGGCAAGGAACTGCATCGCAAATGTTTCCCAACCTCCAGTCTCCTCGTAGGACAGCTGATGAAGACTTGATTTTGTAATGAATATAACCCAGGATTCGCCGCATCACACGCCAGACGATCGAATTGGGCTAATCAACAGTACGAGAAACAGTTGAAACACTGATAGGACCATGTGGCGATTGGCTAGTGCCCTCCACGACCGCCAAAGCAACGTCTTCTACGCGTGCAGATTCCACAACATGTCGTCCTCTTCCTGGTAAAAATCTCAGCTTTTCTGTTCTTTCGAACATTTTTATAATACCCCTTAGAGCGCATGATGTCATTAGTCCTCAGCGTAAGTTCTTCAGCCGACGAAAGGCTCTTATCGCAGAAGAGGAGTTTTCGTCATTCTGGTAAAATAGTTCAGAGCCAGAGAATTTATTTGCAGCGCTTGATAGAACCGTTTAAATTATCGGATGCAAAATTTGGAATTTTTATTAAAAATCCTAACCAATGACGCATATAACAGGTTACCAACATGGGATATTGCCCGTTAAATGTTCACTACTATTACCGATTGTCTCTGTTAAATTGTCTATGGCCGTTACGAGCCGATCCATCTTTCGCGTGATTTGTTGCATTCCATCCTCTTGAACTCCCTCAAGAAGATTTATCCTCTCCTCCAAGGGAGAAACCTCTACTTTCCTTCTTTTTTTCCTCTTCTCCAAAGGGGAATCTTCTACTGTCCTTTTTTGGAGCCACCACTGCCCTCGCTCGTCGGGCGCTTCGGCGTTTCCTCAATCTGAAATTTAGCCTCATTGACAATTCAAGTGAAATGTCAGTACATTTGAGCTTAAGTGGGATCATATTTCCTCCGTTCACTGTTGTGAATAAGAGTAAGATACCTCAATGTTTTAGTTATACGGTAGGAGTAGTAAAAGCTCTGACAAGTAATCGATTCTCTCTCTATGGATAATTTCAGGGTTTAGATTAGATTTCGCATTCTATTTCAATACCTTAAATTTTTGTTATTGTGAAATACATTCATCGTAGATCATACGAACTAATTCTTTGGGTAATCTAAAAATTCCACAAACTTTGCATCCGGTAATTTGAACGGTTCTATCAAAGGCTGCCGAAAAATTCTCTGGCTCTAAAGTTGATACCGTTCTATATATAGCCGTAGTAACTCGATGAGAAGAGGAGATGCCATTGTGAGCGCTGAGTGAAGTTACTACTACGATTGTTTTCTATTGAAATGCACTTTTTCGATCCGATTTTTTGCCATACTTTCAAAACCAGAATTGCGGAGTAAATGTTACTGTATTGGACTAAATTTACTTACAAGCAATATTTCAGAAATGTGAACATAAATGCTTACCAGTTGAACATTTATTGAATAGTATCTTTATCTGCTAAAAAAAACCAAAATTCCCTATTTCAGTCTAGTCTTCAGTTGGTGCAATATTTTTTACGTGGGTGCAGTCAATTGTCCCAATCACTCGAGGAAAATCATGCTTTGTAAAAATTCGGTGCTTTATTAGCTCTTGTTCCTGCAGCGATGGGAATCTGATTTCTCTTGGCATAATTCGGCTTGCTAAGCTGACTACACATCATGCAGCCATCTGCTCACACTCTTCTGACTCACCCGCAAATGCTCATCGCTGGACACTGCTCCCTGGTATGATCCAGTTTCATAAAATCTCACTGCTAAACCTGAAAAATACAGAACTATTTTTAATACCTTTTGACACAAGAAACACGATGATAATTTTAAAAAAGAGCAGTTTTTGAGTACTGGCAAGTTCCTAAATAACTGAAAGAAACTAGCGAAGTTTTAGAAATTTTCACTAACGCCTAAGAAAAAGAAGTAAATGAAGGTTTTAAGTAGATTTATTTCTAACACCTCTTCATCAATAAAAAATGCTACAAAATATTCTTAATAGTAACAAAATATCATTTTGCTCCATATATGGATATATATGTTTTGTGCATTTTCAAAATATGTATAACACTATAATATTTTTCAGAATCTAGTTTAAAATATTCTTGTGCTGGTATGGAATTAAAAACAAGTTTTACAGACCCTGATTAACACAAGCACCAACTGAGCCCACAGACTCATGGATCTCCCTATGTTTCAAACCCATTTCTCTAATATTCGTATATTTACTCTACACTATTACAATACAATGAAAAAAAAGCTCTAAAAATACCTCAGTTGAAACATTTGAAAGCAAATATTTTGCAAAAATTGTCCTACAATATGTACCTATAACTGTTAATTCCTTTGATATCCACTCAGAACATTTTAGAGGTCTATTAATAAATTAAGTTTTTCTTCTTTTCAGAATTTTTGATTAACACTGCAATTTTTTATCATTTTTTTTTTTTTTTTTTGCGAAAAAATCTCAATCCTCGAAATATTTCCGTCACATATTAAATCAAAGCGCCTATAATTGTTATTAAGATGGGCTATTATGCAACTCGGTACCTCTCATAGTTATAATATTTTACAACATTGCCAGCCAGTAAAAAAAAGGTGCTTTTTAATGAATTTTAGAAATTAATCAGATTCATTATCATTGGATAGGTTTTTTAATATCGCACCCTTGCTACAAAAGTGCCACAACTCAAAAAACTACGTTTTCCGGGAATTGCGAAAAACTGTTCCCGGGCTGACTAGGCACATTTTAGTATTTTTGAATTTGTCAATATGAAGACCGATACATCTCAAACTACAATCGTTAGTTACGCACGTTACTCTACGACGGCTGGACGACAACTCAAGATGTGGTATTTCAGTGGAAGGGGTCCTATGCATCTTGATAACAACAAAACGCCATAACTGCCCTTTGGCGGCTGATTTTTCAATGCAACTTCTGGCTCTTTTGAAGATTGGTAGAGACGTGTAAACTACGTCTAATGACGGTCATAACTCAAAAATTACGATTTTTGAGTTGTGGCACTTTTGTAGCAAGGGTGCGATATATGGGCGATTCTTTGTAAACTCGTAATTGACTGTCCGGACCGAGTATTTCAAAAATAATAAAGTAATAAAGTAAAGTAAAGTATGGATAATGGCGAGTTTATGGAGAATCGCCCATATTTTTTATATAAGTATTTTCAATTATAGTAGTATTTTCAAAAGTCACAGGAAAATCTGAGACTGCCAGGTCGAGTTGACTTTCTTTGTGGTTGATTTAATCTGGTCGAATAAAATTAATTTATGCGAAAAAATCAACGATTTTTGTATGGCGAACAAGATTTTCTACAACTCTATAAATGAATGCAAAGCATTGAAAATTATGTTTTGTTTGCAAAATAATGAAGGAAGTACTTACTCGCAAGTGAACCGGTAATGCTCCAAATGGTAAGCTATCTTTTTTATCTTCCGTGAGACCAATCGCTAAAATTTCTTGTCAACCGAAAAAGTTTAACAAATCTCCGATCTGAAATTTCGAAAGCATTGAAAATGTATCTAAATACTTTTCTTTCTATAGTTTATAATCGTTCAACTTCTTTTAGTTGATAATTCAGCGCAGCAAATGCAGCACCCATCTTTGCTTTTAAATACGCAAAAAGATTTTCCGCGAGAAATATGTGGGTGTACATTTTTGTAAAACCATGCTTGTGGAATGAATTATAAACGAAATATTTTCTAATCGAGACAAACTAAGAATTGCCCCAAATGATTCACTTCACAGACATAATGGAAGTGATTTTTTAACAAGTAACGTACTGTTGGGCCTTAGGGGCACCAAGTAATTTTAGGCCGGGGTCGTACGCGTTGGGTAAAACAATTGAAAAAGGTACAACATGAATTAAATGGTTGGACATTCTTAATAAGTTTTAGGCATTTATTATTCCAATCAAAACATAATCATGAGAATAAGTTCAAAAGCAATTATTTTAAATATCAAAAGATTAGGCGTATAAATTTAAAATAAGATAAAGTAGCAATCTCAAGTTATAAGCCCGCTCTCCAAACGTTACCAGTGTTAAGTAAACTAAAGCAATTGGAGGACCCAGATGTATTTTATAACACGGATTTTATTGAGACAAACACACAGTGGATTATTTCTTTTTTTTTTTTTTTTTTTTTTGCGAAAAAATCTCATTCTTCTCATTCCCTCTTCATAAAGAGCTAGTAACGACAATTTTGTTTGAAGTATATGTGAACATGTTGCCACAATGATAAAGATAAAAGTATAAATCAACAACCAGCAATCATTTAATCAACTAGTTTAAAAATTAATTTATTTTAAAGTTCAATAATGATAATTTGGGAATTTGGAGCCAAAGTTAGTTACGCACCAATCCTGTCCCTCCATGTAGGTTAGTCCAAATTTTGGCGCACGCACTACTTAAGTTAACTATCCGGACTGGGAAATATCGTCTCCAAAAGGGTTCCCTGCTACGGTCAACTGTCCGTGTTCAAATCACCAGCTCTTCTCCCCCGTCGAAACGCCAAGTGCCTCTTTTAAACGAGGGGAAGGGAGCCCCTTGGTTTAAAGTTCAACATCTGGGAAAGTGGGTTCCAGAAAGATTTCAAGTCTGATTTTTCAATTACGCCCGATTCTTCTAAACCGTAATTAGCGTTTTAGCTCAGCTCTTAAGGATTCAGGAACGGGATATGGACGGGTTGAGGGGAGTTTACTTTTGTCGACGTGTTGATTGGGGGTTTCTATATTGGATCTGCCTATGGTAAAAATTCTAGTACCAAAGATATCTGCATAATTGTACAAATTGAAGAAGCTTAGTTTTGGTGTCATTGTCTAGGTGAGCTAGATTAAAATCTATCTTTAAACCCGTCTCTTCTAAGTTGTTTAATTTTCTCCATGTCCCTAATGATGAGAAATTTTTGTGACTGCAGAATGAATTTCTTGAAAGGGCTTGCGTAAAACTGGTGTTAACAAAATTTCGTCTCCTTCTTTAGTGGGGAAATCAACGTTTAATTCAATAATTTTCGTTTCACCCGGTTGTAAGGTGTGCTTATTTCTAAGAGTAGCTACAGAGGACGGCAAATTGTTGAATGACATAGAATTTGCGTCATACAATTTAGTTGATACGCTACTGGATGAAAGTGGGTCATTATGAAAGATAAGTTGTAATTTGTGTAATTTTAAAAAATCATACCCTAGAATAGCTTTGTATTGTGAGGGAAGATTGTTTGTAACAAAAAAATTATGTCGAAAATGTTTGCCTGCTATAGTAACTGGAATTGAAACGCAACGCTCGAACTGTAGCGGCTCACCTGAGATGGTTTTAATCAAAATATCTTCATGTACTTATTTAATTTGGGAGTCTGCTTTTATATTTGTACTACACTGCGAATCATAGAGACTAACGCTAGCTCCGCTATCTACAAGACAATGGGTAGGGAAGCCCGTTAATTTGGCTAAAATTACCGGTAAATAAGGATTTTCATTTGGCTCAAACTTCTGTGTATTTAAGTCACATTCTGACGGGGCTTATCTCTTTCCCAAGGTAAGGGGTCATTTGCCGTCTTAATGAACCCCGTGGGAACTTTAAAGCCCGCTGGTATGCTGCATTTAGTGGGTGAAATGATAACTAAAATTCTGAGGGGGGTGGGGGTGTAGGGCGCGCTGGGGATGGGGATGGGGAATGGCGTGAGTAGATGGATGGCACTGAAACGCGCCGTGCTCTGGAAAAGGAGAACCTAAATTCTGGCTGGGGAAAGAGTCGTCTGGAGCTCGGTAGGGTTAAAAATGCGCCGGCTGAGCAGGGGTGGAGAACTGCAAGGGTGGGGAGTAGGGTGTTTCGTTTTCTGTCTTGGGTCTTAAAAACCATCGACTTGTATTATGATTTGTTCTGTTACAAAAATTGCAATACCTCTGATTATTTCGTCCGAATGGGGGTGGATTCCTGTAATGTTGTAAATAATTTTGGCTGTGTGTATGTGATGACGTATTTTGTTGTGGAAAATTGTGTCTAAATTTGGGAAAAGGTGTAGAGTAGTTAGTTTTATGCTTTTGCGTTTCGTGTTGGAACTGATGCTTTAGATCTTGTATGTCTTTGTTTAGGGAAGAAATCATTTTATGTGTAATGCGTGTGTGTTCTGATAGGATATTGGCAAAATCGCTGCTGAGTTAGGATGCTGTTTGCGTATTATTTACTGTGTTTTGTGGCTCTTTATTTAATTGCAGAAGTTCAATAAAATCTGCTGCTTCTTCGAATTCTGTTGGATTTTTTATTAAGATTGATTATTTATATTCGGGGCGCAGCCCATCTATGAATTTGGCTAATTTTGGTTTGGTCTTACTGTTTTTTTGTTTCTTCGCTATCGAGCGAGATGTCTCCAAAAAATTTTAGTGTAGCAGCAGCTACCCTCGCTGCAAAGTGTTTTGCGCGTTCTAAATCGTTCATTTTGCAAGATGAGAAAAGTTGTCTATATGCCAAACTCGATTTAATTTCAAAAAAATTTAAAAATTTGATTTTGAACGTTTCTTAATCGGGAGTCATTCATCAAATTAAATGCACCAAATGAATCATTTACCAAATTAAATGCTTCTCTACATTCTACTTCTCGTTTAATAAATATAATTAATTCTTTTAAATCAAAATCCGCATTGGATGAACATGACTTTTTGTATTCTTGATCTATTGTATACTTGTTCTATTTCTTGAATTCTATGGACCATAGCTACATCATATTTCAGATAATCTGATATTATACAATGTGATGAAATAATTTTTTCATTGCTTGGATTTTTATAATTGAACATAACAGGATGAATAGTACAAAACTGTGAGGTCCAGTAGTAACCTTGAACTTCCTCTTGTATTGTGAAACCATAATTTTCACTAAAATCCATTGACAATACAGCAGTATGTGATTGATCTTTTTTCAAATTTTTAAAAAATGAAGCTCGTGATTTGACTATGAATGCAAGTGGAATCAATTTTTTCAACTAATAAATCAATAAATTCAGTAACTGAGCTTGAACATCCTATTATTTTAGTACGATCAGTGGAAACCCACTGACTGTACTCAGTAAGGTCTTCATTTTTATAATTTTCGAATTTCGACTCTAAAAACTGTATTAGGTTGCTTTTTGGCGGGCTCTCATCACAATGTCGAAGCATGCATTCCCTTTGTTTGTCCTGCCAAGCAACAAAGGACATAAGTTTTTTTTTAACTTCATTCCTGCCCCCTTAATTAGCAAATTACATTTTGGTGAATTGTGCACACACACACTAAGTGTGTGCCACTAGCACCAGCCAAAAACACACCACTTTGGTCTTAGTGAACAAAACTTTGACAAACCTAACTTCATATTTGGGTATTTTAACTGAATTTTAAAATACAGTTTCCTGAGGTTACACGAAATTAAGCGCTTTATTTCGAAAACGTTTTTTTCTTATGCTTACAACATGTTTCGTTCCCGGCAGAATTCTAGAATGTTCGCAACTTTGGTAAAGCTGTTCTATTAACTTAATTGTTTCAGAACTGAACATTTTCCCATGTCTTGGCTGTTTTGCTAAAAGTCTCTCATCTGTGAACTGTTTTTGGGCTTTGCGAACTGTTATCATTCCACAATCACCCAAATTAAATTGTCGGCCGTGCCGTCATGTCTCAGATTCTCGTTGGTTATTTTTTTGCGAATAGATATCTACGCAGTAAGCTCAAATTATTTTTTTATATTTTTTGAATAAAAATTCAGTGCTGTAGAATTTTTTAAAATTTCGATTTTTTTAGAATATTTGCTGTCTCATTTATGGTATGCATTCAGAAAAATCTCTATAATTTACGTATTTTTCATTCAATTAGGGTGGTATACGTATTGTTTTAAAACTCTTTAATTTCCTTTTTCAATATTAACAGCGAAAACGAGATTGTGGACAGTAAAATTGTGCCAATTGTCCTCTGAAGTCGGATATGAGTCATGTCTTCGGAGTACTCACTACGAACTGCACCGTATTTTGTTTCTAATAACATCATATTATTTTTTTCCCCATTATATTCCAACCTAAGTATGCTTCGACACACACTAATCCTCAATTTAACTTTATTTCTCCTGTCAATAGTTTACCCGCTATATCAGCACCTATGAGAAGATTAATTTCTTAAGGAGAATATTCGTAAAACAATTTCTTATTCATTGTTTCAACATTCATTGAGAAAAATATTCCGGGCTTTCAATTCATTCAGAAAATGTCGAATATTAATCTGTGGAATATAAGAACAGATTTTCTTTTGATCTAAAACCTTGAAGTTGCAATGATAATCTCCTCTAGTACTAAAGTGTTCGATGAACTCTTTACCAGTTTCAACGACGTCATTCCCTCCAAAGAGACTATGAATCAAATTACTTTCATTAATGCATTCATAATGCATCAAATTTTACAATCATAGTATGTTAACTTTCGTTTTTTTTCTTTCAGAGAACTTTTTTTGCATACTACACACTCTCTTCTTGACTTTTTGCCGCTAGGGTCTACATTAGGGTGATTCAGAAATATATGGAAAAAAATAAACTTTGTATTTTTGTGCGTCTTACCCTCTCATTTTGTGCCACTATATACACTGATTATTTGTGCAAAATTTTGGCAAAATATATTAATATTTAGAGGTCGCTCAAACGCCTTGAAATTTCGTGATATTGACAAAAACGTGATCGTAAATGATATCTATAGAAAAAAGTAGCCTTTGTATTTTTGTGCGTCTTACCCTCTTATTTTGTGCCACTATATACACTGATTATTTGTGAAAAATTTTGGCAAAATATATTAATATTTAGAGGTCGCTCAAACGCCTTGAAATTTCGTGATATTGACAAAAACGTGATCGTAAATGATATCTATAGAAAAAAGCAGCCTTTGTATTTTTATTCGTCTTACCGTCTTATTTAGGCCCTTTATATACACTGAATTATTCGCCCAAAATTTTAGTAAACTATATTTACATTTAGGAGTACTTCAAATTTTGTGATAGTGGCACAAATGCGAACGTAAATAATAATAATAATAAAGTTACTTTATTGCTTTTTTATACCTCCGAAGAAAAAAAGCGTGCAATCACAAAATGAACTATATATCTGAGAAACCAATGAAATGCAGAAAAGTGTGAAAACTAATCAAATACGGAAAAAAGATAAAAAACAAATTTAAATACATTAAATATATAGTAATTCGCTCATTAATTCTTGCAATACTTTTTAAGGTTACTTTTTTGCAACTTTGAAACCTTTTTTGTGTTCCTGTACCACTAGAAGAAGACACTCTCTTTGTTTTTCGTCGTTAGTGATAGTCTTAACAAATGCTTCAATAAGGGCCATGCCACGCTCCGTATTATCGTTTACAATCCTCAGTTTCTTTGGTAGAATAAAGCCTTGTTGGTAGCTATCTTAAAGATTCGAATGCTCAGGATCAAACAGCTGATATATTTTGAGTTTCTTCTTTACATGAATAAGGACGCTAAAAATATTCCAAATCATTTCTTAGTGCTTGCACAAAAAGGGTTGCTGGGAACCCAGCTCTTAGATATTCTTTCCTATTAACGATAAGAATGTGAAAGAAATCACATTCATATGTTACGAATACCTTTTGTTTGTCCAGCTGCAAAAGTTTGAACTGGTTGGGAAATATCCATAACTTGAAGACATAAAGAATCTTTAACACAGATATAACACGAGGAACCACTCCTGAGACACGAAAACATACACCAAGAGAAGGTGCTCTGCTCAAGAAAATCGCACTAAGCTCTAGTATCTTCCTTGGACACTTCTTTTACATGGGTCATCAGAAGTTAACTTTGCGCAACTTCCATTACTAGTTGCACGTTGCTCTGAATGTGCTACCAACTCCTCAACTTCATCGTTCCTCACTCCAGGTTTAAAATTAGAATGTTTTATCCTTGACTATGATTGCTAAAACCGCTTAAAAAGCAGTATTGTAGATCCAACGGCAGTGGATGGTTCCACACAATTGCGTGAACATCGCATCTGACATTGCACGCAATCAAGTACCCCAATTCTACCTATTTCTTGGTTTATCGGTTAAAATACCGAGAGACCAAGAGTAGAATAGATTTCGGTTGTAATACCACAGAAAACACAATGTCTAAAATATAATGTCGGAAAGCACAATATAAAAGTTGCTTCCCTAGTTTTTTTTCCCAAGTTCAAACATGCTCCAACTTTAGTACCGGCAATGCATGTCGTATTGAAACACATACCACGTACGAGCTCAGTAAGTTCCATTTATCTAACTGGTTATCGTATAGTAGCATTTTCTGTAGCAATTCCAATGCCTGACTAACTTACTAGAACCCAAAGATAAATCATCAATGCTTGTGGTCCTGATACTAATACTGGTATGAAACCCGCCGATCATCCTTCATTTTTCCAATATATTTTGCATAAGTGTTTCGTTCCAGTGAACTATCAAAGAAAGTCCTAGATTTAAACGACTTTTGTAAGTTAACGGCCAATTCAGAGCGAATAGTTTGTATTTACCGTTTTATGGACGTTGTCAAATCCTCCCCATTTTGACCCATACTTTGTACTGTAGCAGCTACTATCAAAGTGGCTTTCTGTCACTTATACTGGGCCCTGTCTAGAGTGGATGCTAGGTGCTTTAGCCAAATAAACTCATACACCTCAAACAACCGAAAAGAAAACAGAAACCACAGCCCGAGCTTGCAGCTGCATTTTCTACCCAAACTCAGGTAAGAGATAATGCAGCTTTGGAGCGAGGGGGAGGGGGGTAATCGTTACAACTCACTCTGAGCTATTATTTTATTGACTAATTACTTAGTAGAGTAAACTAACGTTTTAAGTTATTCCATTTTATATGATGAATAATATCATTTCGGGTAATGAAGCTATATACTCCAACTCTCGAAATTGCTAATTTTCAACAGAATTCGATCGCGTTGAGCGACCTCTAAATATTATTCAATTGAGCTAAAATTTTACATACATCACATTCATGAATAGTGTAAAAAAACTGCGGGGTAAGACCAGAGAAATTCAAAAAAAAATTTTTTTGAATCACCCTAGTCTACATATAAATTCGGAAGGTGGCGCCCAGATAATCGTAAGGGATTGGCGATGAGTGATACAGTTTGTGCTTTCGGTGATCGCATATCTTTCGATCATTTGTCGAACAGCATTTGCTCTGAATTCCAATGCTGACATTTTTTTGCCTGTTTATTTTCAAAACAAAATGTTAGCATTCAGAAGCACCATGTCCAAAAACCCGAAAAATAATTTTCTATACCACTTAACAGTTTTTCGAAAAGCTGGATAGTGATGCATTACAGAGTCTCCAACATCAACTCCTCCCATGTATTTATTATAGTCCACAACACAGTGTGGTTTTTTTATATTTTCCCCTGTTTTCCGGCTTTTTTCCCCGGTATTAACTAATTTGTTTTCATGAAAGGTTGAGAGCATCAGAACATCTTTGTTCTTTTCCTTGAATCCAAATACAGTAATGGAGTTTTTTTGAAACGCAATAACATCCCGTTGAAAATGATGGGGTAATTCTTTTGGCATACCTTTTCTGTTCCTTTGCACGGTTCCACATATGTTGGTATTTTTCTGCAAAAGCTGGAGAGCTAGTTCAGGAGAAACAAAAAATCTGTCCAGGTACAGATTGTATCCTTTGCCTTCAAATTGGCCAACAAAGTTTTTACAACGCGTTCTCCATAAAGAGTACCTGGCTCTGTCAGTTCAGTGTCTTTTCCTGCGTAAACAAGGCAATTCCATATGTAACCAGATTTAGAGTCACATAGTTTATAGATTTTTATCCCATACCGAGCTCGTTTCGAGGGGATAAATTGCCTAAAACCTAGTCTTCCTTTCCAAGGAAAAAGACTTTCAACCACGGAAATTTCTCTTTCTGGAATAAAAAGAGTTATGAAACTTTGAATCAATTTCTCCAGAACAGGATTTAGCTTGTCCAGTTTTGTTGCATCTGGATTCGATGTGAAATGTAAACATCTCATGATATCTAAGAACCTGTTCCGCGACATAACAGAATTATAAAAAGGAGTGAGGAATGTTGGATCGTAGGTCAAATACATTTTAATCGTTGGTTTTCTGATTATGCTCATTGCTATTACCACCGCTAAAAAACCCTCAGCTCATTTCCCGTCACTTCTGCTTTGCACTTAGGTTCTGGTGAAGTTGACGAGCTTGCTTCTGATTTGAGTCTTTCAAAAAAAATTTTTGAGAACTCATTTGTTTCTTTCACAATGATTTCAAATATCTCATTTGTGAAAAACAAGTTGAAGAAGTCCACTTCATCATCAATAGGATCTGAACTGTTTATGTGTACGCCACTATTTGCAGAAAAATCCAGAGAGGGAACTTGCTTGATATCCGTTTTCCAAACACTCGAATTCAAATTGTCCGCACTGGAATCAGCATTTAAATTGTCCGCACTAAGATCTGCATAATCAACAATTTCCGTATCATCTGAGCAATCAGAGTCCCCACCAGAACTTTCACTCGAAGAACCACTTTCCTCAAAATCACTATCTGGTTCATTCATCAACCTAGATATTTCGCTATCACTCAAATATTTCGCTCTTTTTGCCATGATGACTCAACTGAAACTGATCCAAAACGCAAGAAATTCAGTCTGGAAACCAGCAGACGAATATTTTACTCCCACCCGAAACCCATAAATATTCCTTATAATCCCCAGTTCCTCAAAATATAAACAGAAACCCAGCGCGCAATAAAACACAGATCTTTAAATGCCGCCACCTGACAGAATCCAACACGTGCATTTGTTTACATCTTCAAGGTCACAGTAACAGCAGAAAAAAAAATCAAACCCATACGCATATTGAAGGTTAATGCTCTGCCGAACATTATGTAAGAAGATAACGGACTTCAACCGCCATCTAGTGTCATTTAAAAAGTCAAATATTTCGTTCCAAACTGAAAACAAGCCTGTGTGTGCGCGGGCCTAGTGGCAAGTAAAGTCTTATCGCGTATTTGATGAGGCGGGCTGTGAAGGGAGAAACGCGCAATCTCGCAGGCGTGATCACGGTCCCGAACGGGTTAAAAGATGTTATAAATATACCTTTCAATTCATTTTCACCGGAGACTCGTTACATTCCTCAAGGGAATAATTTAGGTACAATTTGTCAAATTCATGAGTAAAAGACTCAGAGTTAAAAGGTCTTACAGTATTGTGCACATTGATAGAACACAAATATGTAAATGTCTAAATTTTAAGCACATAAGTATGAAAAATAAATTCATCAAATTTTGTGTAAAAGTACGTAGAATTTCCTTTGTATACGTCAGCAAATCAATGATAAAATTAATTTTGAGGAACACAATAATAAATTCATTATAGAGTCTAAATCTTTAGACTAAGTACATTGAATAACACACAAAATATACCCGGGTAAAAGAAAGAAAAATCGTTTGAATTTATTGCGCCATGATCACAATATATACAAAAAGACTAGAAAGAAAAGTACGGTAGGAGAAGGCAAAAGTGCCCACGTAGTTGCAAAACAGGAAAAGAAGGATAGTTTAAAAAGGAAAAACTTCCTCATTGCACAATTCACCAGTCATAAGATACACCAGTTCAAAGGGTAATGAACTATTTTTTTTAAACACAAAAAAAAAAAAAAAAACACTACGCAAGCCAAAAGGGCGGAACAACCCCCCAAAAAAAAGAAAGAAAAAGAGATTGAGTGAATCCCTTTACAATGGCCAGTTGTAAAGAAACCCACAAACAATCTAGGAAAAATAATTTTGAATTTTGAGTAAAGAAAAGAATTCTGAAAGATGGAAAAGAAAAAAAAAGACTGGTTTTTCTCTCAAATTTGTTTTGAACTGGAAAGGAAAGCAAGAGAATTGGTATTTACAAAGAAAAAGGTGAATAGTACCATATGTTTACACATACAAAAATGCAAATCATGGATGAAAGAAAATAAAACACATATGCATACAATATAAATACATTGAGCTCAAAAAAAAAAAAAAGTCCCCCAAAATGTGTGTCGACACATAATCAGTGACTTTGTAGAACATAGTCACAGACGAGCAAACGCACAATTTTCTTCAATGAGATGTGGTAACAGCAGCATTTATGCACAGTTCGTAGAAATGCAGAGATTGAAGTTTAATCTTTCAGTGTTCGGAGTAGTGGTAACTTTATTGTTGGTTACTCCCTGAGCGGTGTACATCGGGCTGGGTTCCCCTGGAGAAGTAGTTACCTCCGATTCTCTTGAGGCTGCTCCAGGTCGCGGGCGGAGATTGTATCTTTGTTCTATGGGAAAAGGATTGGTATTGTCATTGCTAAGGGTTGGCAAAAGCATGGGGCAAAAGCATGATAGCCTCCCCCAACTTGATGGACACCTCTTTGAAACCTGAAGTTTTCAGATATAAACACGAAAATACCCAGAATATCATTTATAGATATTTTCATTCATTTCATCTTAGTAGAATACCCATACGTCAAGAGGGGGGGGGGGGATTCAGGCCCTCCGTCATACCTTTTTCCTTTCTTTGGACAACCAAAGCATTAAAAACAGGTTAGGTTCAGAATTAAAGGAAAGAATCTTACCATTAGCTTGACCTGGTCTATGATATGGATCTTGCCCTAAAATCACGACTTTCACCTGGGAGTTGAGGGAAAAGTAGAACTGATGAAAGCAAAAATACATCAAAAAGGGAGACATTATTTTATCAGACTGAAATTTAAATTATGGATCTTTGTCAAACTTAGTCAATCAAGAACCTAGGATATTTCATTTCCAAAAGTAAATCTTTCATTTCTAACTCAATTATCTACATCTATCAAGCGCTAAGCGCCTTGTGTACAGGATGTAATGTTTAAGGCTCTTCTATACTCCTGCTCAAAGTCTGAGACGGCAAAAACACGAAATCGGAAGCAACACAGTGGGTGTATCTGGGACAGAGGCGTAGCAAGGGGTGGGCAAATCGGGCGACCGCCCAGGGCCTCGCGCCTCCCAGGGCCCACTAAACGAAGATTTTTTACATCTAGTTCCTCATTTAAAAAAAGGCTCGAGAGGCCTGGTCTACAAAGCCTGATCACTGACTAGGCCCAATGCTTTTTAGGGGCCTCCAAATAGTTGGATAATGGCTGAAATTGTAAGGGTGACTAGATGGAAACGCAAAAGCATAATAGCCTCCCCCAACTTGATGGACGCCTTTGAAACCTGAAGTTTTCCGATATAAACACGAAAATACCCAGAATATCATTTATAGATATTTTCATTCATTTCATCTTAGTAGAATACCCATACGTCAAGAGGGGGGGGGGGGATTCAGGCCCTCTGTCATACCTTTTTCCTTTCTTTAGACAACCAAAACATTAAAAACAGGTTAGGTTCAGAATTAAAGGAAAGAATCTTACCATTAGCTTGACCTGGTCTATGATATGGATCTTGCCCTAAAATCACGACTTTCACCTGGGAGTTGAGGGAAAAGTAGAACTGATGAAAGCAAAAATACATCAAAAAGGGAGACATTATTTTATCAGACTGAAATTTAAATTATGGATCTTTGTCAAACTTAGTCAAACAAGAGCCTAGGATATTTCATTTCCAAAAGTAAATCTTTCATTTCTAACTCAATTATCTACATCTATCAAGCGCTAAGCGCCTTGTGTACAGGATGTAATGTTTAAGGCTCTTCTATACTCCTGCTCAAAGTCTGAGACGGCAAAAACACGAAATCGGAAGCAACACAGTGGGTGTATCTGGGACAGAGGCGTAGCAAGGGGTGGGCGAATCGGGCGACCGCCCAGGGCCTCGCGCCTCCCAGGGCCCACTAAACGAAGATTTTTTTACACCTAGTTTCTCATTTAAAAAAAGGCCCGAGAGGCCTAGTCTACAAAGCCTGATCACTGACTAGGCCCAATGCTTTTTAGGGGCCTCCAAATAGTTGGATAATGGCTGAAATTGTAAGGGTGACTAGATGGAAACGCAAAAGCATAATAGCCTCCACCAACTTGATGGACACCTCTTTGAAACCTGAAGTTTTCCGATATAAACACGAAAATACCCAGAATAACATTTATAGATATTTTCATTCATTTCATCTTAGTAGAATACCCATACGTCAAGAGGGGGGGGGGGATTCAGGCCCTCCGTCATACCTTTTTCCTTTCTGTGGACAACCAAAGCATTAAAAACAGGTTAGGTTCAGAATTAAAGGAAAGAATCTTACCATTAGCTTGACCTGGTCTATGATATGGATCTTGGCCTAAAATCACGATTTTCACCTGGGAGGGGAGGGAAAAGTAGAACTGATGAAAGCAAAAATACATCAAAAAGGGAGACATTATTTTATCAGACTGAAATTTAAATTATGGATCTTGTCAAACTTAGTCAATCAAGAGCCTAGGATATTTCATTTCCAAAAGTAAATCTTTCATTTCTAACTCAATTATCTACATCTATCAAGCGCTAAGCGCCTTGTGTACAGGATGTAATGTTTAAGGCTCTTCTATACTCCTGCTCAAAGTCTGAGACGGCAAAAACACGAAATCGGAAGCAACACAGTGGGTGTATCTGGGTCTGGGAGTGTTTAACTCAAATTTTTCGCACTGCTTATTGGTCTGATTTCATGATAGACAGCGTCAATTATTGTGTTCTTGAATGGATAGCCATAAATTTAAAATGTCCAGTTGATTGGGGTCTTCTTTGCAGGGGATATGAGCTGAGGGAAGAAGAGGGGTTCTGTTCTATTCTAAAACCAGTTTCCTACCCGACTTGTTTTCCCACTCTGAAAACAGGTTGTGAGCCCAAAATACTTACGAGGATGGAGGTGAGGGGGGGGGGGCAAAGCCGTAGCCAGCGGGGGGCGTCAGAAGGTCAGACCCCCCCCCCCCCGAAATTTTCAAACCTCAAAAGTTTTAAAAAAGTATTCAACTAAAAAAAAAAATTTCAAGGTTTGATGGTGTGAGGCCCCTCCCCCCCTCTCAAAGTTGTGACAGGTCTGGGGTTTTTGATGATATAAAGAAAAATTAGAATAATAAAAATAAAAAAAAATCATTTGACTAAACTTGAACGGTTCTGCTCACTGTTTCGCCAAAGGAGTTTTTTTCTATCTTTTCAACTTAAAACTTAAATTATTCCGTCTCTCCTGCAAGTCTATAATCTTTAACGGGATAACAAAATTCATGGCACTTGTCGTTGAGATTCTTTTATCATGGAAAAAGAAAGAAGATCCTCTCCTTTAGGCCATAAAACAAGTGTGTGGTCCCCTTTTGGGCTTACTGTGAACAAATTAGCAAAAAGTATACGAATTTTTTGAAAACTTCTATCTCTTAACATATTGATCACAGTAATAACAGATACAGATGTTTAAATCAGTTATTGTTATTTTCAATGGAGAGGTGATGAGTTAATGAAAATGCATTCTTTGTTTTTTGGGTGCGAAGTGTTTTGTACTACATTTCCCGACTCCTATAGCACATAGCAATTTATCGTCGCACTCCTTTATGTTCCTTCCTTCGGTCCCACGGATCCCACGTCACCAAGTCGCAGAGAAGGAGGGCAGCAGGGGGTAAACTCCATGGGTCAACACTCCAGGAGAGCGATCTAGAAAAGTAGTCCAGAGTATAGCCCAGAGCAGGGATATGAAAGAAATTCTCTGGCGACGGGAGCCAGACACTTTCTGCCCCCATTCTCTTCCTTGCATTTACCATTGATGAGAGGGGCTTGATTTACCAAGAAGTCCATGAGGCTCGGCCTAGAGCCGTAGGGTCCCCACCTTGGGAGGGGGGGGGAGCAAAATCAAAGACGAAATAGTTAATTATAACAAAGTATGATTTTAATATGGAAATCATGAAGTTGAAAATCAAAGTTTGTGGTTTCATCTCTACAGTACTTCGATACACTTTTCAATGGGGCCCATCCAGATGTTCAGGGCCCGATTTAGAAATTTAAGGTCTGCCCTACTGTCCTAAAGTTCCTAAATTGGACACTGATGGAGGAAAACTAAAATTCACGGGCCCCTCTAACTTAGCGAGCCCAGGGGCCATGCCCAGGCTGCCCTCCCCTTTCGCAGGGCCAGGCCAAGATGAGAAATTTTTTGATAAGAACTAGAACTATTTTGAAGGGCCTATATGCCAGCCCCTCAAACCCATTTGGTCAAACCAATATCCTATATGTTGTGGGGACCTGTATACTACGTATTGTTGTGGAAAACATCTATATTCCAGCAAGTACAGAGATGTGCGAAAATTTTTCGTTGAGTAAAAGGCCCGATTAACTTTTGTGCCCCGAACGAGGAAAAATTTTGATTTTCCCTCCAATAACTGGCTTAACTGCGAACCTTTTACTTTAATAGTATCATGTAATATAGTGATTGTGTGTAATGTTTACAATGAAACATTATTTCTTTCAAATTAAAGATAATTAAAAAAGTAGTAGTAACAATAAAAAATGATAATTACATTTTCCTGATTTTTTTTAAAAGAAATATGAAACGTAGTTGTGTGCTTTGTTTTTCGTAGATTAAACTTTCAAAAAAAAAAAGAACAAAGTTTTGAAATTCTTTAATTATTTTTTTTTTCAATTTTTCAAACATGATGTCATAAATTCTGGTATATTTATTTGAAAAATAATGCAGGAGAGGAGAAAGACTCCTTTCCTTCTTCCCTAATGCCTATTGATTAACGTGTTGTCCATATTACCTCAGCTTCGCTCTCCTTCCTGTTAGTCCAACATACTCCCAATCATAGGCGGCTGGTGCACCAAGAAATTGGGGGATCAAAAGAAGTTTGTGAGGAGCTTAGGGCGGCACCCTAAAGCTGTTTTTTTTTTTTTTTTTTGTAAAATTTGGCTATATTATTGGATTTTAACAAATGACCTCTAAAAACTTTAATACAGTCTCAAAAGCAGGATGGATTTTACTGTAGATATCCCCTTTGCAATTCAAAGTTCCTTTCTTGTGAAATAAGATGAGGAAAAAAAACATTTTTCTGGTATTTTCAGTTTTTAATTTTCATGAAATAAATCAATCCACCCAGTAAATAACCGACCGTTAATTTTTCGCTCTAAAAGGTGAAGGGCAGGGCCCCTTTACTTTCGGAAGTGAAGGGGAGCAGCTGCCCCCTTGCCCCCCCTCCCTCCGTACAAGCAGCCTATGCTCCCATTGCGACATAAGACTTGTAACCTCTTGTTTATTTTTTTTTTAAAAGAAACTTTCGTCACTTCAAACCCCCCCCCCCCCGAAAAAAAATCCTGGCTACGGCCTTGGAGGGGGGGGGGGCATTATTTCCTTCCTTCTCCCTTTTTTTTGCTCGAAAAATTTTGAACCATGGGACGATTTCTGACATTATATCTCCAAACCAAATTCTTTCTATCCTCTGTAATTCAAGGTAGTCATTAAGTAAAATTTTAATTTGTTACATTTTAACTGGTTTAAATGTATTTATTTATTTCTCAATAGTTTTTGAATGGAGAGGGAGGAGGGGTGGAACAATAATGATCTTTTCAGCTTTACCGATAAAAAATTGCATTGTGGAAATTTCTGAAATTATTCTTGAAAATTTAAACAATAATGGAATAAGGTGAAGTTTGGAAGAATTCTAGGGGGTGGCGATGTAAGCATAAAATGAAAACATTTGGTAGTTATGTAGTTTGTTTTTATAGCTGGCTAATTTGATTAAAGTTGTAACAAATAGAAAAGAATATAGAGCAAATTTTTCGAGCACACTCACTCTCCGTGCAAGGATTTCTCGTGCAGTGTAATATAAGAAAGTTATACTTTTTTCTTTAGATTTTTCCATCCATTGAAAGAGAAAAAAAACAAGTTGAGTAATACACAAGTTGGTAAGATAAAAAAAAAGAACCAACATTATTGCAACAAGCAGAATTGTAAACAACCAAAATGGAAAGTGGAATTAATTTCTTGACAACACAGTAACATGCATACGCATCTATAGTCCCAACATGGAATCATTGGGGAGGGTGTCAGAAGGACACCATTGAGAGTAACCAAAGATTTTCAAAAAAATACACCTGCGCTAAACAGCGATGCATATAGGAATTTTTCAAGGAGAGGGTGCAGAGTTGTAAATCAAACTTGTTGCATAATGCCTCTTCAATGCGCCGCAACATATTCTTTTCATTTTATTGATCGTCAGGAGCAAAAAAGTTTTAAAATAAATATTGAATAAATAAATTAGCATTATTAATTACTTAAAACAAATTATACACTTAAATTCAGTTTCGGTAGACCGAGAATCTTCTTTCCCTTTAGAACATATTGTAAAAGATACACCAAAATGTGACTTGTTTTCTTCAATGATTTTGATCACTTACTGTTACCACATACATAATCGTTATAATAAAATCAAATTAACGCTACATCAAAAGAATATCCCCGTTACATCGTGATGTGAAATTATGAAATACAAGTAATGAAAGAATTTTTAACACAGTTGTCATTTGGACTCACCAGTGACTATATATACAGGATTGACATATAAATAATATTATAGAAACTGAAAAAAAAAAAAAAAAAAAAAAATCAAGGGCGAGGGAGGGATCAGGACCTCCTGGACTTCACCTCCCTCCTTGTGTTGGCCACTGGAGCTACATAATTAGAGTAAAATGACACCCCATTGAGTACACTTTCGTTATGCTAAAAACAAATTATTAGAGATCTTAGTATTTTTGACAGTTACGTGCAGAATCAGCAATTGATTTAAATATGACAAAAGCAATGCTGCTGCATACTAAAGCTCTTTTATGTTCAAATCTCCTGATTAGATACATACAGTGGCGGACAAAAAAACTGCATCACCCGTCAAAAAGCGGAAAACTGCAAAAAGTGTGTTTTATTTATATGTTTGGTATGAATATGATGCTGCTACAATAGAATGAAGTATTGGGCTTTATGTGAAATAATGATAATAAGTAACAGAAACACAAAATACTTTTGACAATGTAAAGTTTGCATAATAGCTGTCATATTACAGGTTGTAAGGCCGGATTATATGCAAAAGATCACTTCAATACTCTGTTGATCCTCCACAAGCCCGATTACAGACTTACAGCAGTCCGGCATAGATGATATCAAACGTTGAAAGTAATTCTGGCCAAATTCATGGAGCTAAACCCTAATAATACTTTTCTGGAGTGTAAACTTAATAGATGGCTTATTTTCCGCAATTTTTGTACCCATTATGTGACAACGACTGTCGAGTAGGATTAAGGTCGAGATTAAGGTCTGTTCCCATGCCAGTTCAAAACTTTAATACCATATGTTTTTAGATAAGTCTGTACCTAAATGAGGGAAATATTTTGTATAAATATCAGTTTTGTTGTATGTATGTAAACATGTAAATGAGGCATAAAATGGTACAGGGAAAAATAAAATCCCACTTACCGATTTCACTGTATGACAAGGTGCAAAGTCATGTTGAATAATGAGCCAATATTTTGAAAAGTGCCAATTTGAAGTTGGAGTTTTCTGATTAAAAAAATTTTTTGCAGAAAAAAATTAATAGTGGATACTAAGTCTAAATTGGGTCTAAATGCGAGAAAATAAAAGGGGGGAGGTCAAGGAAGTTATTTACCCCCTCCTTAGATTACTCACTTTTAAGCCGTTACAGATCTGATGAGTGTTACAGATCTGATGTTAATATGAACTACATATTTGAGTTTATGCTTTCAGTCTTCGTTAACGTGTCTAAAAATGATATCATTTCCTTGCATTTTTAACATATATATTAGCTAAAAAATCAAATTTCATTATAAAAAAGCATTTCTTGGAAATAAAAATGAGCGATAAGGTTTTCAGATAAAATAAATTATGATATTACCAAATCCAAGCTAATAAAACATTTGTTTTGTTTTGAAACGATACACAACTTGCAACTTTTTCAACACACAACTCTGCTGCTTGCTTTTCTTTAATTAGTTGGAGGAAATTTAATTTTTTGATTAGAAATTCAAATTTAGCATGCTAGTTATTATCTAATTGTACTAGGGTGAGGTAATATAATTTTGCCAGAGTTACGGATAAATTTATATGCCCGGGGAGATAAATGAAATAGGAGTGAGGAAAAAATTAACACATTACAGGAATACCGATATCTTACAGGATTTAAATTTAATAGGCGAACTTGTTCTATTAGAAATTCCATCAAAAATTTTAATTTTTCCTCTACTAGATCAATAGATTTAGTTAGAATTGAGATAATTGAATCTAAATTATCATTTAGGCAACCATTATTGACAATAATTGACTCATAATACATTAAAATGTCAATTACTATTTCATTATAATTGCTTACCTTCATAGGCAGTTTCCCTTCCTTATAATTACAAAGTTTCTGACCTTTGTAAGAAACATTGACCTCTAAATTTTCATTAATTACAATTATGTAAGTAATATGTGGAGTACAGTCATTTATCTCTTAAGAAAGAAATATCATATTCTGATCCTTGAGAATTTTTGTCCAAAAAGAAGGAATTTCATTCACGGACAAATAGTCCTTCATTTCAGCAAAATTTTTGATGCAAAATTTTCTTTCATAATTCTGTTTTAACGCCAAACTTTCAGCAATAGCTTTCTTTATATCGCACCCTTGCTGCAAAAGTGCCACAACTCAAAAAACTATGTTTTCCAGGATTTGCAAAAAACTGTTCCCGGGCTGACTAGGCACATTTTAGTATTTTTGAATGTGTAAATATGAAGACCGATACATCTCAAACTATGATCGTTAGTTACGCACGTTACTCTACGACGGCTGGACGACAACTCAAGATGTGGCATTTCAGTGGAAGAGGTCCTATGCATCTTGATAACAACAAAACACCATAACTGCCCTTTGGCGATTGATTTTTCAATGCAACTTTTGGCTCTTTTGAAGATAGGTGGAGACGTGTAAACTACGTCTAATGACGGTCATAACTCAAAAATTACAATTTTTGAGTTGTGGCACTTTTGTAGCAAGGGTGCGATATGTTCTGCTTCTAGTTGTACTTTTCTTTCAATCGGTCCATTCCGAGCTTTTAAGGTTGAAGACAGATAGGAAGGGCAATTGGGAAAAATTGATGGTATCGCTCCTTTTCTGATTCTTGGCTTCTTCACTTTTGCTGATAAAGATTCACCAGTAGATTCATTATCAAAAGTTGTTATAACCTCTATGTCACCTTCTTTAAAGTGCTTTTCACATACCTAATAAAAAATCAAATAAATATCAAGCTCAAATGCATAACATGTACGTTAATTTATCATAGAACACAAGCTGAGATACAATTTCTAAAGGTAAAGTTTAATTTAAGGAAAGAGCATCTTGAAAAGAGCTGTACTTAATCAAGTCAAAAAAAGAAATTGCAAAGTTAGTTCAGCTTTTTTAAATTTTTTACTGCATCAATTGATATTTACTTTTTAATTTTTATTTTAAAATTCTTAGGCAACATATATTTTGAAAACATGCAAACATGAATGTAATAAAACTGCAATAAATTACATAACGTAATACACATAACGTAATAACACATAAAGTAATTATTTATGCTGATTTCTTTTGTTTATTCCTCAAAACATTTCACTGGGAGGCACTTTGTAATGCCGAAACTCGAGTCTTCAGTATTCCTGCACATTTGGGCTTTTAACATTTAGTTTTTAACCGTAGTTTTTAACCTTAGTGTTTTAACCTTAAAAGGTATTTTATATTTAAATATAAAATGTTTGTTTGTAATTTTTAACAGTAACAAGTAACAACTTACTCTTGTATTCTTAGTCACTTTCAAGTCTTTTCTAGGAATAGCTTTGGTCCATTTTGATTTCAGATCTTCATCTTGGGGGAAACTAAAGATGCGGGCTTTATTTTCTTTGTTATAATTTCCCTGGCAATTAGCAACACAGCAACTATTAGGCATCTGCAAATGAACCAATTAAACAGTTTATTTCTATGACATATTATAAACTGAACAAATATACGTAGAAAGCTCAGTTAATGTCCAGCATGCAAACTATTTGATTTAGTATTCAACACAGGGGCGGCGCTAGCAGTTTTACCGCCCCGGACAAATTTTCAAATTGTCGCCCTCATCGGGATCTTAAAAAAAAAAGAAAGAAAAAAAAAAAAACAGGTGGGTGAGTGTTCTAGCCGTTTACATTCTTATAAATTTAAACGTCTTGAGTTCAAATTATGCTTTTCATCTTTATAGGTGTTTTCCCTTAAAAAACGTGGTTTCAGAACCCCCTCCCCTCTCCACGAAAAAAAGTTTTTTCAATGTAAAGTCTGCTAGAGCTAAGTCTCGAAAAAAATTAAAAATAAACTCAAACTGCAGACGATTTGTAACTATGACGAAGAGAATTCTGAGCCTCAAAACCAGACTAACGTAAATCACTGTGACTACTTAGCAGGAGAAGTTAAAAACGTTTGGCGCATACAAAGGTTGGGACGAGCGCGCTTTTAACACTAGAAAGTAATTGATACGTTCATATAGTTCGATGCGCAATAAGATTTTCGATGAAGCATTGCCATTTTTTGACTTAACGTTAGTTAATCCGGTCCTGCATTGCAGAATGAGTGTCGCTAAATAAGTATTTATAAGAACAAAGAGCCAGACTTATTTTTGTCCTCATAGCAGATTGAAAAATCAAAAGAACATCAATCTCGGTCAAGTGCGAGCTAAAAAGCATTTCGTGGATAGTAAAAAGATAAATATATAAATTAATAAAAGAGATTAATTTTCAATAAATATAAGCAAATTGATCTTGACTTGATCATTCCAGTAAAAAGCACAATAAAACCAAATCATGTTCATTAAAGCTATAAGTTAAACTGGACAAAAAGTACAAATTGAAAAGAAGTACCACAATAGCATGTCGAGTAGAAAAGATCTCAAAATATAATAAAGTCACCAAGTTATTTGAAAAAAAAAAAAAAAAAAAAAGAAAATCAGCGCTTTTTTTTACATGCTGCGTACACACATACACACAAAATTATTTAAATAACAATAAGAAGAAAATGACCTCTTATTACTTGTTTGTGCCCAATAAGGAATTATTACAAGATTTATAATGATATTTACCCAGTTTAGAAATGTTTCTTGAGAGCTGATAGTATGTTGGAAATGTTATAATTAAAACAGTGGAGTAATATTGATGAAATAAAGTATAATAAAATCATTGCTTCAAAAATATCAATTTATCTTTTTTTTCCCTTAAGTAATCATAGATTAAGAATGCAATAAAACATTAGTATTTCACACACTTTAATGACAACTTGATGAGAGATTAATTCCTTGTGCTGTACAAAATTTGAGCGATCAAATTAATGTTTAACGTTATTTTCCCTCCTGTAGTAACTTGTAGTAATGTTCATTATCTGCTATCAAGTCTGTTAAATAACTTTAAAAAAAAAAAAGAAATATAAGGACGAAGGTTACAATTCAATGCATTGTTCTTCCGTGGTACTCTATTACTGCAAACTCCTAAAGAAACAAGAAAATTAAAAAGCTTTTTTCTTACTTTTAATTCTGCAAAATTTGTAATTATTTTTTTTAAATCTATTTGTTCAGCTAATTCGTGTTCAATTGCCAATGTAGCTATTCTATTTAATCTGTCTTGAAGAGTTGTGGAACTTAAATTTTTTTTTATTAATTTTAATTTTGAGAAACTCTTCTCGCCACCTGCCACACTTATTGGCAAAGACAGTAAAATTCTTAAAACAATAGCTAAATTTGGTGCAATATCAAGTCAAGAGTTGAAACCAAAGATAAAACTGCGATTGGGCTTTGCTTTTTACCTAATAAGGCCGAAACTGACACTATTAAAAACCGGGACGTTTGGTAGCCATGGCCGGACCCCTGTATATATAGTTCGTGAGATGCAGTTTTGTTTTATAAATACAAGTTTAACATGCAAGCCTGATTTTCAAATTAAATATTATTCAACCTCATGAATACATCGCAAGAAACGAATAATAATGAAAATACATGTAACTTACTGCAGAAATATTCCTTTCCTAAACACAAACCAATGCATATTTTTTGAACTTTTTGCCTTTACTTAAAGATCGACGCTGATGATGGTTGAGTTTAGCTGCAATACGTAGCAAAATGGTATTTAGTTTTTCGGCCACAAAGATACAAAGGGGGCTTTCTAAAATCACCTAATTGGTTGAAAGTTTCCTGCACGAATAAACTGTAAAATTATCGAGGGCATACGTTCAACCCAAAGAGAAAACTCGTTTTATCGAAGAGGCGGTGGTGTAAAAGTGTGACGCACGTTTTTTCTTTTTACTAGTACAAAAGAGAAGCGACACTACCGAAACAACCCAATCATAAAAGCTTCCCACTACACTTTGCATCAGTTTCAAGGAAACAATTAGCAGGAAGAGAGTTTGGAAAATAGGAGCCATAAAGCACATGACCTAGGGTCCAAAATCATGCGAAGTATTATGTCGGTGATCGGACCAATCGGACCTCACACGACGCTGTCTCGCTTCGCAACTAGATAGGCAAGGGTGATCAGATGACGTCCCCGACAGCAATTACGGAACAAAGAGCTTACGATAAAAATAAGACCTAAAACTTTCACGTTCGTTTCAAGCTTCCAAGCTGCAAAAGGAAATTTGTTTGTAAAAGACGTTTGTACAAATTTGTCATTAATGAAAAATGTATTTTATTAGACATTCAAACTAAAATGCCGCTCCTAAAATTTGGCGCATGGTAATAATTTAAAGAAGAAATTAAAGGGGGAAAAATAGATCACAAAACAAGAAGAGTGGAAAACATCAAAAAACCAAATGAATTTGGCGTTACATTAGGTATAAGGAATCTGCAAATGAAGAAATCAAACGCTCTTCATAAAAATGATGTACCTATTATAATAATTGAGCAGTCAATGATATTGAGAAACTGAAATTGAAACGGTCAATGGGATTCCTTTTATGTTGTGACTAATTTTATCTTTGAAAAATACGTAACGTTCCATACAATTTAATAAATGAACTTTTCAATACACAATGCAAAGTAAAAATTCAAATGCAGAAATAGGATATTATTCATACGACATATTTTAAACAGAACAAATATTTCTCGATAGCTCAGTTAATATCCAGCATGCATACTATTTGATTTAGTATTCAACATATGGTAATACACTGGTTATCAAAAATATCGATGCGCTCGTGCTCGTTGACTCAACAGTTTTGCTTTTCAATAATACATAATACCTAGATGTTTGAAGAGCAATACTCAAGCCTCCCATCCCCCCCCCCCCATTTCAACGAAATAAATGGAGGGAAATCGTTGATTCGAAGAATAAGAACTCGTCAATAGAATTAAAAAGAAAATATGTCGTGATTATTTTCGTTCAATATAGGAAGTATTTTTTTTACAGCAAGAGTTTTTATTCAAATTAATACTAAAAGTAGAATATATACTGCATTTTATTTGAGCTAAAACTTTTAAGATGGTGTTTTTGAACTAAATTTAAGACACATTGAATCTTTGAATACTTTATTTATTAAGTATTATAGAAAGCAAAATAAGATACAACCAGTAAAATAATTTGCATTTGGTTAAATATGTTCAGAAAGAACTTGAAACATAAATGAAAAATGGAAATAAGACAATGAATACATTTAAGAGCAAATATTTATTCAAACTGAATATTGAAAATTTTGAACTGAATTTTAAAAAATAAAAAACTACAGCAGAATACTCTTAGTTTTTACTCTGTTTGCATGGACAAAAACATTTCTTTTTATAGGATAAGTTTCAAAGCAAACATAACTTCAAAACAGGAACACTTCTCAACTACAGTGATTCTCCAAAGAAAAATGTGACCAGTTCTCAGATTTTTTCTTGCAAAAAAAAAAAAAAAAAAGCAATAAATAAAACAAAATAATAAATAATACATTTGTGATATTTTTTTACTTTAATTTTGCAATATTTTCGTTATTTACCCTGAATTTCAAACACTTATTAACTTTTCTGTATTCATATTATACTTATCAATTATTACATTATTACTTACTTATTGTTACATTATTTTTTTGTGACAGCTCAAAACAAAATGTAAATTTTCGTTCAATTATTTCTTACTTATTTGTATATAACACTTAAAAGTCCTAAACATTTATAAGTTTTGAGCAGACCGCTGGACGATGGTTTTTTATTTTTATCTTTTCGGAGAAAAAAAAAAGAAAATTAAAAATATAAATACATAAACAAAAAAAAAAGGAATAAAAACAAAGAAAAATTATATTCGAGATTGTTTTCAAAAGCTTTTGCCAGTGCGCTACTCAAAAATGGTTGAGAAGCACTGCTTCACTACAGTTAAGGGTAAGTAAAAGGTGACAATGACTGTAAATCTAAAGATCCTTTTATCATTTTGCAATGTTGTGCGATAAAACGTTGTTTAATCTTACTTAGAAGCAAAGGTTTTTATTCGATTCTCGTACTAATATTTTACATGTACAACTTGTTATTTAAATTATTGGCCTTTAAACAAAATAGATTTAGTTAATATCTGCCTATCAGACAGAGATTTATCAATTACATTTTTACAATAGTAATTATATCTAATATTTAAATACTGGCTAATAACTGCTCTCGCTAAGTGCACTAGATGGTTGTCTTAGAGATTGCTATCAAATTGATGATCTTGGATGTGACAAAATAAAATTTTAAAATTTATGGCCTCTAAAACTTGTACAGCTATTTTTGGCAAAGGAATATTTCTTTTTTCTCTAATTATCAATTTGCGGAAAGCTGCTTCGCTCCATTTGCAAATGTTAAATACATCTTCACTAGGATACATTAGTTTTCCTCTTGATTTAAATGTGATGAGATTTAATTTGGTGGGAGGGGTGACCTGTTCAAACTCCGACACACAAACCTCGCATTTCAATTTTTTTTTCAATTTTTTGACCACAAAACCAGCAATATAATAAATAATATCATTGGAGCATTGACTTATTCAAATACATAGGTGTGTACAAAATCACCATCAGGAGCTTCAGATTTGTGAACGCTTTCATCAGATAAGGCTGTCGACAAATTTATTACCGTTTCAGGAGGGTGAAAATTTGCTACACTTAATATGGATATTTCAGTGAGTGGAACACAATTTCCAGTTCTGGAGGATTTTAACTCTGACTGAACTAACAGCTTTTTGTAAACAACTTTAAACTGCCTTAGCAGTTGGGTTGTTGTTGCTGCCCCCATGAAACCTTATGCAGGAAAAAAACAGCTCAATATGGTCTTGCGACACTTTATATGCAGGGAAATAATACAGAGGGGCATTTTCCCGACACACCAATTGTTTCGTCAAAGTTATTAAACTGTTAATGCACAGTTTGAAGCCGAGAAACACAGTTTTTCAGTTTGAATACAAAATGGGTACTTCATTTTTGCTCACTTTTAGGGAGGAGATATAATTTGAAGTCATCGATAAAAAACTTTTTACCTCTTCAAAGTTTTCTCGGCCAATGGCTTTCTTAAATCCAGATCGCTTGGGGGATCTTGAGTTCAACACATCAAAGAGGTCGTTGAACACGCGCAGAAACTCAACAGTTGCTTGGCTGTAGGCGAACTGAGGGAGCCTGAGCTTCACCCTGCAATATTCTATCGCATCGGCCACACTTCGACTGAATAACTGCGATGCCAATTTCACCTTCATCTTTTGTTTGCGGTAATTTACATGAGCAGTTCTCAGTTTGTTGCCCAGATGCAGTCCTTTATTTGTCTGAAGCTCATGTAATTCTTTGACATACCTGAAATCAATTAGAGAATCTCCATAAGCTAGGCTACCTTTGTCACCAAAGGTGTTCCTAACCAGTTTGAGCATGTGGCTCGGATCCAAGAACACAGAGATTCTTGAATCTGTGTCCACTGGATTAGGAAATGAAGACTCAAGATCCTCAATATTAATTTAGCACCCCAGATCACTTATCATGGACTGATTTGCCGCCAGACCATCAAAAGTTAGGGATACAACTTTGGCCCCTACTTCTTTTAAAAGTTGTAGGCAGCTTGTGACCAATGTCTTCCTTTGGCCCCCATTAATTCCAGCGCCCAAAAAATACCTTAAAGGAAGTTTCCAGCAGTCGTTTATTGCCACTAGAAGTAGAACAAAGGATTCTTTGGCCAAAGGAAGTGAAACGTCACTCTCTTCAGCACCATCATCCCTTACGCTAGAGCTTTTGGAAATTTTTGTTTTGCAAGACGATAATGCTCGATTGGAGAAAGCTCGTCTGGTAGAGAATATGCTTGACGCTGAAAATACACAACGTATAGAATGACCAGCGTGCTCTACCATTACCGTCTCGATTACAAAGCCTCATCACGGGTTACAATATCGCAAAACATGGCTTCTCTAGTAGTCCGAAAGGAAAACAGTAGTCTTGGTTGCCATATTTGCCTGTTATCTTATCTTCTCGCTCAGCGACGAAAATCGCTCCCCGGTAATACTACACTCCTGTAGTATCACGGGGTCGGAGAACCGGTTTGGCGTTAAACTACTCGCCAATTGCAGTGTTGTGGTTATCTTTGTTTGCAGACAGCGTTATCGTCCAAAGTTCAAATAGTCATAAATATTGCCATTGCATTTTAATATATTGTTATTACATTATATTGTGAAGATGCTGCACAGATGCTGTGCCATAAACTGTGAAGGCAACTATGAAAATAGCCCAAAAGTTACAGTATTTTCGCTCCCAAAAGAAGACGAATTCATACGACGATGACTGCAAGCAATACAAGGTCTGTATTTTAAGTAATAAGAATATTTTTGTCCTGATGCGGCTGTACGTCAGAGGGCGCTCCGACCGGTTGTAGTCGGTAGTGTGGCCTTCGACCTTGATAACGCTTCACTCGGCAGTTGCTTGCTGACTTTAGTTGAAGCGGGATCACGCGAGGCGTAGACGTCTTCCAAAAAGTGTGTGCAAGCTCAAAATGCGACAAAGCACTGAACAGCGTTACATCATAAAATTTTGCGTGGAATAATTCAGCAAGCTTACGGCAGGGAAAGCTTATTGCAAACTTAGGTTTTAGATGGCACAAAATGTTTAAAGAAGGCGGGGGGAGCGTGGAGGACGAACCCCGTGCAGGTCACACTTCAACATCAAGAACCGCAGAAAACGAGCAACGTGTGTGAAATTTGCTGAACACAGACCTGCGTTTAAGTGTTCGCATGATCGCAGAATAGCTAGGAATGGATAAAATAGTTATTCACAAAATCATCTGTAAGGATCTTGGGATGAGGAAGATTTGCGACAAACTCGTGCTGAAAGTTTTAACGGACGTTCAAAAGCAAAACCATGAGGCCGTTTCAAAAGATCTTCCACAGTCTCCCTACAGCCCCGACCTTGGCCCCTCCCCCCAGCAGACCTTCTCCTCTTCCCTAAAGTGAAAACCGCCCCCAAAAGGCGCCGCCACGGGACCCTATACGATGGCAAAAGGGCTTGCACGCATGCTCTGAAGGATGCTTCAGTTGGTGACTTCCAGTGGGCGCACGAAGCGTGGAAATATCGCCTGTAGAAGTGTAAAGATGCTCAAGGAGCATACTTTAAAGACTATTAAAGATTTGATCTATTAATTTATTTTACCTTGAATACTTCTGACTTTGTGTAGATAATTTATTAGAAAGTGTATTTATTCTGTTTATTAGGACGTCACTCGATAAAATTTAGCAAAAATACTTTTTTCTCTAAAATTTTGTTCATTCTAAAATTTATGAATAAATTAAAAAAACAATAGTATAATGTTATTTAATTTATTTGGAAGTTGGAAGCTTGTTCTGTTGATCATCTTGAAGAAACTAGTGCATATTTTGAAAACTATGTTAATGATATTTTCCTAAAATTTATTTATTTATTTATTTATTTTATAAATAAATAAAATAAATTATTTTATTTATTTATAAAATAAATAATCACTATTCAATTTCTAATCACACTTTAAAATATATTACTATTCTCTGTGAAAATTACCTCTGTGAAAATGTTTTACCATTTCACTTTGCCCCACATTCCCCTACTTCTTTACTCGCTAATAGTGATTAGAAACATTTCCCAATGTTATAATATCTCTATACTTAGACTAGAATTTTCGAAGTTACAGTGTAATTTCTGCTTTGATTTTGTTCTATTTTTTATTTTTGGATATGACTCTAAGTAAATTTTTTATCTTCAGTTTATTTTATATGGGTCATTTTCACCATATGCTTACATTTCAAAATTTTAAAGTAATTTTTTTAACTTGCTATTTTCTTTTAGAAACACTAACAGATGTTTAGTCACATATTGTAGGTGTGTAAAAAAGTAACTGGTTGTACACTTTGATGAATAATTAAGTATTCAAATGCTGTTGTAAAACTGTTAGTTGCAAGGAAAATTGTCGTCCATTACCATACAAAATCAATATGAAATCTCACTTTTAAACTATATCATAGAGCCTAGAACCAACTTCATTTGAAATTATTTGCGCCCTGAAGCTTAAAACGATGTTTGTGGTGATTGAAATATTGATCAAAAACTCTATGGTAACGAATTTGACATTTGGTAACGGACTTGACATTTCAACCAAAATGTCGAATTATGGCTAGGTTGTCGAATTCAAAAATTGAACTACAATATGCATTTTCTTAGAGTTGTATAATGAACAATATTTGGGGGTAAAAGTTTAGAAAAAGTAAAAATTATTACTAAAATCTTTGGTAACGGACTTGACAAAGAATAAAAATACGCACCTGGAAAAAATTTTGTGCGAAACGCCGCAGCAATACTTCTCGACTCAGGGAAACAAAATGGTACAAAATAGTTACGTCACTAATTTGTTAAGTTAACTGAATACGTGTTACCATCTTTTGACTTCAATAAATACCTTTTTTAGCTAAAATAATCTTAGGGTAACGGACTTGACAAGAACTTCAGGATAAAATATATTCATACATTTCTATTTGAAATAAACTTACTATTGTCAATATTTATCATGAATACCATGTACTAATAGTCAATATATAAAAATGATATGTCGCATTTACTTTTTTTGACCATTAAGTATAGGAAAAAAATAGTTGAACTTGCAAAAATTGGAAATGGACAAGCGTTTTTGCCTTGATTCTCATTTTTGAAGACTTATATAAAAATAAATAAATAAATTTCAATAATTTGTTGAGTGATAGAATTTTTTTGGGGGTATTTCTTGCAGAAAAAAAATTATTCGCATTGAATTTAAAATATAAGTTATGCTTCAAAATCGTCTTTTTAACCCCCGGACAGCAAATGTAAGCAAATTTTGAAAATGACCCATATGGGTTATTTTCACCATATGCTTACATTTCAAAATTTTAAAGTAATTTTTTAGCTTGATATTTTCTTTTAGAAACACTAACAGATGTTTAGTCACATATTTTAGGTGTGTGAAAAAGTAATTGGTTGTACACTTTGATGAATAATTAAGTATTCAAATGCTGTTGTAAAACTTTAAGTTGCAAGGAAAATTGTCGTCCGTTACCATACAAAATCAATATGAAATCTCACTTTTAAACAATATCATAGAGCCTAAAACCAACTTCATTTGAAATTATTTGCGTCCCTGAAGCTTAAAACGATGTTTGTGATGATTAAAATATTGATAAAAAACTGTATGGTAACGGATTTGACATTTGGTAACGGATTTGACCAGTAACGGACTTGACAATTTCAACCAAATTTCAAATTATGGCTAGGTTGTCGAATTTAAAAATTGAACAACAATATGCATTTTCTTAGAATTGTATAATAAACAATATTTAGGGGTAAAAGTTGAGAAAAAGTAAAAATTAATACTAAAATCTTTGGTAACGGACTTGACAAAGAATAAAAATACGCACCTGGACGAAATCTTGTACGATTGCTGCGTGATATTTTGAAACTAGAGATATGCCGATAATACCACAAGAAAGAGTAAAAAACAACAGAATTTTTTGGTGTAGTAAAAAAAAATCGATTTTTGCAGATATGCCTTTGTTCATTTCAAGCAGCGACATCGTTTTCTTATGTTAGCAATATTTATTCATCTGTTTTATCGCTTTATGTGCTGCTGTTGTGTTTTTAACGCTTTGAAATTATTCTCAGGCTATTTATATGAACCATTATTGCATGTTTGATTCTTATATTTATCTGTAAATTGCAGAAACATTAGCAAACAAATAGGCCTGTGATGTGCTCCTAGTAGACATCGTGTTACGTTAGGAATATTTATTAGTTTATTTTGTCGTTTCGTGTGTTGCTGTTGCGTTTTTAACGCTTTGAAAATATTCTCAGGCAATTTAAATGCACCATTATTGCATATTTGCTTCTTATACTCATCTGTTAATCGCAGAAAATACATAGGCCTGCGATGTGCTGTTAGCAGACGTCGTGAACAATATTTACTCGTTTAGTTTGTCACTTTTTCATTTCTGCTAATGTATTTTTGATATTTTCAAAGTATTCTCCAATCTTTCATACGCATCATTGTTACCTGTTTCTTCCTATACTTATCTAAATCGTATGAAAATTATTACATAAATTGACCAATTTAATGTGCTGTGATCACTCTGTTATTATTTGAGCAATGAGCTTCTGGATGCTTTTTTTTTTTTTTCAGTCTTCCAATCTCATAAAATTCCTTTATATTTTTTCTAGATTGAACCGTGTGATATTGAGCCATGGCAAGAAAGTCAGTTATTGGAACCTTTCAATCTTTGCAACACAAAATATGACCATTTCTGTCTGAAAAATCAAGGTATAAATTTTTAAAGAACAATGCAAAACTATTATGGGTGTCGCAATATTTGAAATCTAAAAACTATAAACTTATTAATATTTATCAGAAACCTCCTTAATTAAGGGATGTTGAAAATTTGTAAGAGCAGCACACACTTGCCAAATTTCTGTAAAAATGTCAAAAAGGGACCGAGGTACACGTGCTGTAATTGAAAACACCTTGATTTTTCGAATAGCCCTTTCAACATGCACACGAGCTCGAGCAATATTCTTAGTAAGAGCTATTTCATCGGGTGTAAATTGAGGGGAAAGCAGAAATGGTGGGACATTCACCGTAATACCCTCAGGCAGTAGATCTGTAAATAAAAATCCTTTGTCAGCTAAAATCAGATCTCCATCTTCAAAAACTGACAAAACGCCAGAGTCTTTGACAATTTCTTTGTCAGAGGTACTGCCCGGATATAGTTTGCTGATGTTGGTCACATTACCAGTTGGAGCTATACCTATGAGACCCTTCACGGTGTTCTGACCTTTATAATTGCTGTAAAGCAATTTTTTATGTACCAGTTTTTTAGGCGCTATGCAAAAGATTTCCGTGCAGTCTATAATCATTCTGCACTGAGGAAAACTTTGGAAACAATTGGGCAAACACAACTGGTTTTTTCTTTGTGATGGAACATTGGACATCAGGAGTGTGTAAACATATTTATGCAACAACAGCACCCATGTCCTGAAAACGTTGCTTACTGTGCCAGGGCTGACAGCAAATCTAGCTGCTAGATCATCATGACACAGGTTGCGTTTTAATTTTGTGAGGGTGAGCAGCATTTGGTTTTCATTACTCAAAGCTGTTACACTCCATCCAGCATAATAATTTCTTTCTTTCTTGGTACATAGATTTCATATTGTTTGGAAAATATTTTTGTTAATCATGCCAGTATACATATACAATAACTCATTGTCTTCCTTCAAATACTCATACCCACATACAAATGCTCTAAGGTATTCATTCTCTTTCCTCAACATTTCAATTTCTTTCTTTAGAAGGTAATTCTCTGCTTCTGTCAGAGTGGAAGAAGCAGTTGGTGCAAATTGGCAGTTTCTGCGTCTTCAGTTTCA